>VZQC01001731.1:206834-230464 GCA_009823505.1 Rhizomys pruinosus | reverse complement strand
ATACACAGTTCCCTCCACCACTCCACAATACACAGTTCCCTCTGCTACCCCACAAGCATTCACACTGTACTCACCTGGCACATGGATACAAGTAGACGTCCAAAATGCCCTGAGGTATCTGACCTGATGTCCTTTTCAAGGTCTCGACCAAACTCTGATTGATAACAGTGGACAATTCTCGAATCTCTTGATTTGTTCTTGTGCACAAAATCTCTATCAATACTTGCTCCTGAGTTCCTGCACCCTATATGAATGAGATAACAGAAGCCAAAAATAGTCTTTCAAAGTAACTAAAATTTACTATTCCCTTTGTCCATTAGGCTGAAAAGTTCTATTATTTCAGATGATGCAACATAATATATTGCTTTATCCATTGCAGCAAATTCAGAGCCACCATAATTTATGGGGCTTTACATCTTAAATACCTACAAAACATTCATAGAAAATAACATATTGGGGTAGAGAGATGACTCAGCAGTTAAGAGCTTCAGCTGCTCTTGCGAAGGACCTGGGTTCAGTTCCCAGCACCCACATGGTGGCTAACAACTGTCCCAAGGCTAGTGCCAGGGAAATCCAACACTCTCTAACCTCCTTGGGCACTGCATTACATGGATGCACTAACATAAGTGGAGGTAATATGTTCATACATATAAAAAAACGAAAACATATACTACCTGCATTGCTTTCCGTAAACTCCAGGCATCGTAGTATGTGGGTGGTGTGAACAGGGCGAGGACCAACTCTTCCATATTTCCACTCAATTCTGACTTGAGATCTTTAATTAAATCCTGTTTAATGGCATATGACACATAAGTATATGAGCTTTCCTTTTTGTTACTTACCTTAGTGGAATATGGAAAATGAATGGCAATTAAAAAAAAAAAACAAAAAAAAAAAAATTTGCTATAGGAAGGCTTTTAAGCCTGAATGTGACAGACGAAGTAAATACATACATTTGCAATTTGTTAAATTCAGAGATGTATCTACAAATACTTAAATTCTTGCTACAATTCTACTGTCCTAGATACACAGAAAATAGATCATTAGAAAAATAATTCAAAAAAAAAATAATAATTCGAACAAAATGAGGGCTGAGTATGAGAAACAACTCACTGCAAACAGTCCTCTGACCTCAACACATAGATCATGGCACACACCTGCCCACTACTCCCCCACACAAATAACTGTAACATATGAATAAATGTTAAAGCATTTATAAAATGTAAGCAGGGGCTGGAGGGGATTGGCCTAAGCGGTGTTAAAGAGCGGCCGTCTGCTTTGCGCGGACCCAGTTTGATCCCAGCACCCAAGGGCACTTGAGAACCATCTTTAACTCCAGTTCAGTAATCGACCACCCCTCTTCTGACCTTCCGTTGCATTGGCATTGACCACGGGTATTCAGGACCTGCATGCAGAATATTCATTCATACACACAAAAACGATAAAATTTAAAAAAATTTAAATGATAAGTAGGAACTTAGTATAAGAAACTGGTTTGGTTCTATTAGGAAATGGGAATCACTACTATCTTCTTAATGGAAAGATAAACATTTAGCCCAGAGATACAGCTTAGGGGTAAGAGCACGTACTGCTCCTAAAGACGACTTGGTTCAGTTCCCAACACCCACATCAGGAGGCTCACAACGGTAAGTCAGCCTCCACAGGATTTGATGGCTTCACCTGGCCTTCTCAGGCACTGGCACACACAGACACAGATACACAAAGTCTGCAAGAAAAATATTAAGAAGGAAAGGTAAACATTGAAAAAGATTATATAGAGCAAACTGGGCTAGAGTTCAGAGAAAGTGTTCAGTTTAGATCTTAAGGAATATGGAGGGGCTGGAGAGATGGCTCAGCAGTTAAGAGCACTGATCCTCCCTGCACAGGAAACCGGTTTCAATCCCAAGCACCCACATGCGGCAAGAACCATCTTTGAACTCCAGTTCCCAGGGGAAATCGACGCCTCTTCTGACCTCCGACGGCATTGCACAACACAGCTGAACCAACCTACATGCAGACAGGTACATCATCACATAACATTTAAAAAAAGAATATGGAAAATTAGCAGGGAAAGGGCTTTTTTAGTCTTTTTGAGACAGGGGTCTCCCAGTATCTCTCCAGCTGTCCTGGAACTCACAGAGATCTGCCTGCCTTGCCTCCCCAGTGCTGGGATCAAGGTAATCACCAAGCCCAGTGGAAAGGGCTTTTTTTTTTTTGTCTTGTTTGTTTTCTCATATATCGTCCAGTGTTCTGAGCATGCTCCTTCCAGATGCCCTAGCTTCTGTCTTATGCGACCACTCAGCTCTCTGTATAGACCCACGTCGAACTTCGGCCTCCTTAGCCGTCACCAGAACTGGCCTGGCTCTGTCCGCTTGACCTCACAGAGAAGCTGTGCTCAGGCCTCCTCTGTTAAAACTTACCGGCATGTAGGTCTCAGAGACCACAGCAACTGAGCTTACAAAAGGTACAAGGCTCACTGAAGCCCCGCCCTTAAAATAAGGGATGGTTGCCTAGGCGCAAGCGATACTCTGCGGGTGGTGCGCGCACTAGTGGAGACACAACCGCGCAGATGTGCTTCCCTTTACCCGCCGAGCCAATTCTCCAACCACAGCTCCGCTGAAAGGAGATACAGGGCTTTTTTTAGGGCACGAAGAGGCAACATTACAGGAAAAAGAACAACAGTTCTCACCAAGATGTAAACATTATCCTCCCAGTTTCGTATGTTTGTAGAGTCCAGGGTCTCACTACGTAGCCCTGGCTGCCTATAAAATTCTGAGTTTTCTGTCAGACCCACGCGCGACCCCAAACCGTTGCAGAGATTTGTCTTTGTCTTCTGCTTACTGATTACAAAGGCATAGAGCCCTGTTTCTGGTACTGTTGAAAGCAAAGAGTCTCCCTGCAGCCCGGCTGAACTTGAAGTCTTGGTGATCTCCCTACCTCACCATCATGAGTACCAGAACTACAGATGAGCACTATCGAACCCAGCTACAAACAGGAAGTCTGGGTTTTATGTTGCATAATGAACCCTAAGAGTAAAGAAATAGGGTCCAAGCTGGGCGTGGTTGTGCACGCCTTTATTCCTAGCACATTGGAGGAGCAAGAGGCAGGGATCTTGTGAGTTCTAGGCCAGCCTATTCTACAGATAGAGTTCCAGGACAGCTGGCTACAGGAGACCCTTCTCAAAAGAACAAAAAAAAAAAAAGAAAAAAAAGAAATAGCGCTACCCAGTCAATGCCCAGTTGGGTGAAGGTGCCTATTCCCAGGTCAACTCACTGAGTTGTTCTTTGATCTCCATGTGCACATTCTGGCATCGTGCTGACCCACTACATATTCATATACAAACACAATAAGTTTTTTAAAAACAAACTGGCTGAAGAATGCTCAGCAGTGTAAAGTGCTTCCTGTAAAACCTAACTAATTTGGTCTCCAGGATCCACATGGTAAAAAGACAGAACTGACTCCCAAAAACAATGTCTCTGACCTCCTACGCGTGTGATCACACAAAACAACTTTACGCAATTTAAAAATTAAAAAAAAAATAAAATAAAGCAAAATGAAATGCTGCCCAGAGGAAAAGGCCAAAGCTAAAATAGGCTAAGTCGGGCCAGCTGACCGACCACTCACCCATTCTGAACAAAGAGATCTGGTGAGGCTTGGGAAAGATCTGAGAAATGACAGCATAATTTAGCCATAAATTTTGCTAAATTTAGTCACTGATCATCCATTCCACACTTATTTACTAAGGAGCCTCTGGGACACAGAGGATGGCACAGCTCATGCAAGGCAAGCACAGTTTCTGAAAGTGGGCAGTGGGATCAGAGCTGGCCAGCACAGATTTTAAAAAGTGCTATGGAATATGACAGAGGACCTGTGTTCAATTCCCACGCACCCACATGCAGCCAAGAACCGCTTTAACTTCGGTTCCGGTGGAATCTGACACCCTCCTTCTGACCTGCTGCAGGCACTGTAGGACATGTGCACAAACATACATGCAGACAGTACACTCGATACACAATAAAAATTAAAATAAAAAAAAGTGCTATGGAGGCCAGTGTGGTGGTGCACCCTGTGATCCCAGCACTTGGGGGAAGAGGCAGGCAGAATTCTGATGAAGTTCGAAGGCCAGCCTGGTTGCATAGTAAGTTCCAGGACCAGTTAGCGAGGAGGTTACAGGGAGACCTATTCTCAAAAAAAAAAAAAAGTGCTTGGAACAGTGGAAGAACACCAAAATTCTGTCCAAAGTAACTAGAGATAGTGTAGAAGTTTAAGGCAAATCTTAAAAAAGTTGTTTGCAGAAAAAGAGAAGTGTGATAATCCAGGAGCATAGCACATACGCAACACATAGGTAGAAAAGACCACAGCATGTGCAGCAATGACAAACAGTTCCCTGCTGGTTACCATTATTAGGGACACATCAGAGGGGGGAAGAAGGGGAGAAACTTCAATGCAGGGCAAGGTTGAAAGCCCTGGTCATCCACAAGTGGAGGAACAGATTTGAGGATGGTCAGTCTGCTTTCTATTGGATCACCTCACATACAAGAAACCACTATGATGAGATCACCAAAGACTACTCTCAATAAAAAGGGCTCTTTATCCACTTGGGATGCGAACAGGCAGATTTGAAGGAGGTTCAGGCCAGCTGTTACACATTATTCCAGGTCAGATGGGGCTACAGGGAACCCTGTCTTAAAAAAACCAAAATAAATAAATTCTCTTAAGATAATACTAATCTGGAGTCTCCAAAGTCCCTTATCGTCTATCCTGCCGTCCACAGGTTTAATAAAAAACATAGTACCGGGGCTGAAATGCCTAGCAGTTAAGAGCGTCCGACTGCTCTTGCACAGGATCTGGTTTTGTCCCTAGCACCCACATGGCGGCTGAAACCGTCTTTAACTCCAGTTCCAGGGGAATCCGACACCCCTTCTGACCTCGCGGCATTGAACGAGAGGTGCGTGCACAAACCTACATTCAAACAGTACATTTCATACACATACGAATTTTAAAAAATTTAAAGTTAAAAAAATGTACCCATCTGCCCCCAACACAGAGCCTATAAACCCTTGATGGTGCTCACAGAGGGAAAAATAAACATACCTTGCCATACATGGTCTTAAAAGCTGCTTTAATTTGTTGCCTCTGATTATTGGAACGGTTGGACACAACGTCCACAATCGCCTGTTCGTCTGTCCCTGGAAAAGCCATACGTGTTTTGATGAGGACGAAGCCCTTATCACATCATCCTGGAGCTCATTGTAGAGTTCTTACAAGACAGCAGGCACCAGATGACACTGAAGTGTGCGTGCATGGGCTGACACAGGAATTCCATTTATGATATAGGTTCATTTTCCTTATTGCTGTCTGCTTTAATTTATTGTGAAAGGGTAAAATCCATTTTCCTTACCAAAGCCCTTCATTGCTTTACGGAGAATTTCTGCATCTCTCAAAGGATCAAAGTTGGCAGCTGGCCGGATGGTCCCTTGAGTGCCCTGCATCATGGCAGTGGGCTGAGGATAAAAGACAAAGTTCAAGTGAGGAATATTGCTTGGTGAAAAAGGCCACTTAAACACTCCAGATATCACAGGTATGCAAGAAGGCCAGTGGTTGGGTTTTAGGGCAAGGAAGCAAGTGTTTGTTACAGGTAATAATGGTATATGACATACGAAATGCAAGTAGGGGAAGATCTGCCCCGCTTCCAAACATCAAACTTCAAGGAGGTAAGAGTCAAACTTGTGAAATTAAAGTGACAATCTTCTTATGTCTTAGCCTCCTTTTTGATGGGGGGGTATTGATCTCTGAATATAAGATAATGTTTGCTTTGAAGATAAAAAAATGGCATTAATGAAGTAATTATGAACATCTAGTGTGTTTTCAAACTAGCATACTCTCCCCTACCTACTGGGACCTATTTTTATTATTTTTTTAAAGCTTGGATAACTATTGTTTATTTATTTATCTTTTTGAGGCAGGGTCTCTTTAGTATCAGTTGGCCTGGAGCTACTATGTAGCCAGCTGGCCTTGAACTCCCAGAGATCGCCTGTCTCTGCCTCCCAAGTGCTGGGAATAAAGGAACCTATTTGTTAGACATAAAATAAAAGGGCTGGCAGAGATGGCTCAGTCGTTAGGAGCACTGGTTGTCTGCAGAGGACAAGATTCAGTTCTGTACACCACACGGTGGTTAGCAACCATCTATAACTCCATCCAGAGGAATCTGTCGCTTTCTCTGAACCTATTGTAGCACTGCACACAGAGGTGGGACTTACATCATGCACGCAATACATCAGATACACAAAATTAAATTTAGAAATGTTTGGATTTTATACGTATTAATGTTACTGTCTGCATGCAGGTTTGTGCACCATAGTCTTGCAATGCCTTGGAGTCAGAAGAGGTTGTCTGATTCCCCTGAAACTGAGTTAAAGATGGTTCTCAGCAGCCATTTGGGTGCCAGGGATTGAACCCCGGGTCCTCTCAAGAGCAGTTGGCGCTCTTACCCGACTCCAGTCCCTCAGTAGAAAGTTTTAAAAAAGACATGAATAAATATTTAAAAAAAGGCGAGAAGATGCCTTAGACATTAAGACACCCGACCGGCTCTTGCAGAAACCACTGTTTCATATCCCAGCACCCACATGTGGCCGAGAGCCGTCTGAAACTCCAATTCCAGGAGAACTCCAGTCCAGGGAATCCAGACACCCACTTCTGACCTCCCGGATTGCCAACACGGGTGCACAGACTACATGCAGACAGTACATTCGTACACATGACAGAAAAAATAAATTAAAAAAAAAAAATAAAGCCAGGCGTGGTGGCGGCACGCCTTTAATCCTAGCACTTTCAGGAGGCAGAGGCAGGCGTATCTTTGTGAGTTCAAAGCCCGCCTGTTACAGAGAGTTCCAGACAGCTGGGCTACAGGGAACCTTCTTGAAAACCCCCCCCCCAAAAAAAATTTTGTGTGTGTGAAAATAAAGCACAAAATTGAGACCCGTTCCTCCAGGACGGATCATAGATCGCCTGTTTTATTTTTATTATTATTATTTTTTCGGTCTGAAAATTTTTTAGTGCTGATTTTCCAAAATCTTAAAAGTTTAAAATAAAGTGTTATAAAAACTCAAGTGGGAGCTGGGTGTGGTCGTGCACGCCTTTAAGCCTAGCACTGCGGAGGCAGAGGCAGGCAGATCTTGTGAGTTCACAGGCCAACCTGGTCTACAAGCGAGTTCCAGGACAAGCTGGGAACTACAGGAGACCCTGCCCTCAAAAAAGACCCAAAAAAAAACCCAAAAAAACCTCAACTTGGGATTTTTATTTCTATGGTATCTGAGGATGGAGAACTATTATTGACATGCCATGCCAGTCCACAGCACTGAGCTATATCAAGAACCAGCTGACTGGGCATGGTGGCATACACCTTAATCCCAGCAGGCAGACAAATTTCTGTGAGATGGAGCTTCTGGATGCCAGCTGGATATTCCAGCCAGCTGGGACCAAAGGGAGACCTCCTGTCTCAAAGAAACAAGAATTTAAGTACTTTTTTCTCTTTTCCTGACAAATGCTGTGATTGAATGCAGGTTCCTTACAGAAGAGCATTCTACCACTAAGCAAAACCTGACGCCCAAGAAAACATTTATATTGTAATTCCTCCCATATATGTCAGTATACCAACATTTCTTTTTAAACATACCTTTCCTTATATATAAATCTTTGCCAGAACTAGTAAAGGGCCCATGAGACTTGAACTTCCATGTGGTACCTGGGATTGAACCCTGGGGTCTTTTTTTTTCTGGTCTTTTCGAGACTGGTCTCCCTGTAGCCCAGCTGTCCTGAACTCCTCTGTAGACCAGCTGGCTTTCTTGAACTCAAAGATCCCTGCTCTGCCTCCCACAAGTGCCTAGGATTAAAGGCGTTGCGCACCACGCCTGGCTGAACCTGGGTCAGTTCTGTAAGAGCAGCCAGTGCTCTCAACCACTGAGCCATCTCTCCAGCCCCAGCTAATTTTTCTTTTTAAATCCCTTAATGTATGAAGAGACTTAGATAAAGAGATCTTGAGGAAGAGAGGAGGGGTTAGCAGTGAAGGCAGTGAAGGAAGAGAATGAACAAGAATGTCACAATGAAGCTATCACTTTGTATGCTAACTTCAAAAATTAACAATTAAGGGGACGCTGTGTTTGTTCAGAGGGCAAAAGGGCTGCCTAAGCCTGACACCCCGAGTTCCATCCTGAGACCCACATGGTGGAAGAGGCAGAACAACTCCAAGTTGTCTTCTGACCTCTACACACGCACTGGGGCACTGGTGCCTGCATGCATGCATGAATGGCTTGTGTGGTGTTGTGTGTTAGATACTACTAAAAATAGGATGTCATTCTTCTGACATCTTATTCACTAAAGAAAAAATATCGTTATTTCTTCATGTGTAGGAAAAGTAACTGATATTGTGTTGAAAGCCTGTTTAAATGCATCTCAAAGCATCCAATAATATGTATACCTCCAGACACTAATTCAATGAAACTAGGGTCTGCATTTTTTTTTTGGTCTTTTTTTTTTTATTTATCTATTTCTGTATTTGTATCAATGGTACTACTGACATCGTAGGTTTGTGCACGTGTCGCTGCAATGCCGCGGAAGGTCAGAAGAGGATGTAGAATTCCCTTGGAACTGGAGTATTTTCTCTGAATTGGAGTTTCAGATGGTTCTCAGCTGCCATGTGAGGTGTGGGATCGAAACCCGGGGTCTGTCTGGAAGAGCCGGTCGGCGCTTCTTTAAACCCTAGGCATCCTCCCATCCCTTATTGGTCTGTCACAGACGGTGGTCTCCCTGCTAGCCCCACTGTCCTGGAGTCTGGAACTCACTCTGTACGACCAGGCTGGCCTTGAACTCACAACAGATCCGCCTGCCTCTGCCTCAAACGTGCTAGATTAAAGCGTGAGCCCACACGCCCTGGCAGGCCTTTCAAGCTGGGCATGGCTGGCGCATGCTTTATTTTTATGATTTCGTTTATTTGTTGGAGGGCATGACTTTCTTAAAACTTTTTTTAAAATTAAAAAAAAAAAAAAAAATGAATGTACTGTCTGCATGCAGGTTCTGTTGCACACGTGTCGGTGCAATGCGCGGAGGTCAGAGGGTCGGTTCCCCTGGAACTGGAGTTCCCGGATTGGAGTTTCAGACGGTTTTTCGGCCGCCACGTGGGTACTGGGATCGTACCGGGCCTCTGTAAGAGCCAGTCTGCGCTCTTAACCACTAGCCCAACTCTCCAGCCCCCGAGGTGACTTTAATAGCATTGCCCAATAGATGCCAGTGAGGTAGCTTCCTCTGCTATGTATGGAAACCCTGACCCAGAGGCACACGCCTTTAAATCTAGCACTTGGGAAGGGCAGACAGCAGTGGATCTCTGTGAGATAAAGGCCAGCCTGGTCTACAGAGTGGAGATTCCAGGCCAGATGAGGCTATAGGAAGACCCTGTCTCAAAAAGACAATAAATATAATAAATAATTAAAAAAAATTAATCTTTAATAATTACATATCTCTGAAAAACACAGATTTACAGTATAGCAATGAGCTGAACAACTGGAAAAAGATTAAAAGCAATTTACTGGGGTTTTGGAGGAATATCTCCATTGTCAACCAGATATACTATTCATCTGGACATCAAAAGAACTATGACTTAGCCTCAGGTTAGTCTGTCACCAGCTGCTGTTCCTGGACAAGTTTCTCAACCTCTCTGCATCTCAAACTCCTTAAAATCTCAAATGGGAGTCTCATGGCTTCCTCCCAAATCCCACCAAAAAAAAAAAAAAAATCACTGAGGTATTTATCTTCCAAAACTGTAATCCTCCTACCCTGGCCTAAGGCAAGCTTGACAATGCCAGACCTTTGTATTAATGACTATGGAAATACATACAGCATGGAAATAAATTTGAAAAACCCAGATAAAGATAAAAGTGTATCAGTTTTGGTTCCAGTAACTTGCATAGGAGATAAAATTAAATTACAAAGGGCACTGCTGCGAGATTTAATAACAGTTATGAAACACTGGCTTCTATGAAAAGGATACTGGTCGGGTGGTGCGTATGCCATTTAATCCTAGCACCTGGAGGCAGGAGACAGGCAGATCGTTGTGATTTAAGGCCAGCCTGGTCTACAAGGCTGATCTCACAGCCAAGGACAGCTAGGGCTTACAGGAGACCCTGTCTCGAAAAGACAAAAAAAAAGAAAAGAAAGAAAAGGAAGGATAGCTGTTTAGTTCCCACACCCATGTGGCAGCTAAAACTGTACTTACTTCAAGTTTGGGATCCAAAGCCTCTTCTGGCCTCTGTTGGCATTGCACAAGGTGCACTTACATACGTGCCAGAATAACACTCATACATATAAAATAAAAATAAGGGGTAAGAGATGGCTCAGCAGTGCTGTTCTTGCAGAGGATCAGGTTCAATTCAGCACCCACAGGGTGCTGAGAACATTCTTTAATTCCAGTTCCAGGGGAATACGGACACCTCTTCTGACCTCCGGCATTGCACACACGTGCACAAACTAACAAGCAGACAGACACTCAATACACACACACACACCACACACACACACAAACACACAGAAAGAATTGTTTTTAAAAAAATATCCATTTGCCAGGCGTGTGGTGCACCCCTTTAATCCTAGCAGCTGGAGAGGCAGAGGCAGGCGGATCTTGTGTGTTCAAGGCCATCCTGGTCTACAGATGAGTTCCAGCAGCTGGGATACAGCCCGTGTCTCAAAAAAGACCAAAAAAAAAAAAAAATTAAAAAAAAAAATCCAAAAAAATTAAAACAAAATATTTAAAAAAAAAATGGTTTAAAAATGAGAAATCTATGGGCTGAGAGATGGCCTAGTTGGTTAAAGCACAGACTGCTCTTGCATGGAGGACCCGGGTCGTGGGTTCGATCCCCAGCACCCACATGGCGGCTGAGAACCGTCTGAAACTCCAATTCCAGGAGAACTCCAGTTCCAGGGGAATCCGACACCCTCTTCTGACTTCCGCAGCATTGCACGACACGTGTGCACAGACCTACATGCAGACAGTACATTCATACACATACAGAAATAAATTTTTAAAAAAATTAAAAAAAAATGGGAAACTATATAGTGGTGGAGTGAAGATTTTATTTATGGGAAACCTTCTAGAGTACTGAGAAATCAATTTAAGAGTTAAATAGTGACCATGTTTAAAGTTCTGCCAAGCCTTACAGGGACATAAGATAACATCCATAGGCCCTGAGACAAGAGCATTAGAAATCAGAAGCGAGCAGCGGCATAAAGGACTTAGTGACTAGAGAACAACTAGAGAACGTTAGCGATCCTTACTCACTTCACTGCTATAGTCCGAAGAGACAGGAGAGAAAGCAGGGTAGGAAGCAAAGGCCTCTGTACTGATCTGAAAGAAGAGTGAAAAGTTATGAAGAGCAGAGTAGGAAACAACCACTCTTCATAAATCTGCAGAAATACCAGTCACCCTGTCACCCGAGTTCATCAGTATCATTACTGCTGAGTGCAGGGAAAACTGATGCCGAGAGCCCTCATGAAATCTCTAGGATAATGGTAGTGCAATTTCACCTGTGGGAAGGACTAAGGCCCGTCCTTAGCAAGCTTATCAGATCCTACTTAAAGCAGATGGACTAAAGAGAATATGGTATTAACTGTGAAAGCAAGGAGCAAGTCTTAAGTAATGGTGATAGATCATTTCCTCTGGTGTCCTTACTCAGCCTCATGCAGGTCCGGGAACCCAGGCTAAATTTAAAAGGTATAAGCAAAAGTACCTGGCTGGGGTAAGGAACTTGTCCTCCAGGATACTGAGAAGGCATCTGTCCTCCAGGAAAGCCACCTATGTGTTAAAAAAGAACAACAAAAACAGCCCACAGCAAACAGCTTATATTGATCACCCAAACCACAAAAAGATAAGCACATTCACTCACGCCATGCTATTCATTGGGATAACTAGCATTGTTTTTAGTTAGTATAAAAAACAATGGTATATCAGGCATAATGCCACACGCTTCAAGACCCAGCAGAGGAAGAGGAAGGCGGACCTCTGTGAGTTCAAGGCCAGCCTGGTCTACATAGCCAGTTCTAGGCCAGCTGGGGCTACGGGGAGACCCTGGTCCTCTCCAAGAGAAGCCAAGTGCTTTTAACCACTGAGCCCTTTCTCCATCCCTCCTTCCCATAATCTTTACTAGGATAATTTCTAAGTATTCTAATTTATTGAATCAGAATCAACTTAAGCCATATACACATTTCAATATTCCATGTTCTATATATAAGATCCTAACAAATTATGTGTAAGTGTGTACATACATACATTTTTCCCAACCCTGGAGCTAGATTCAATTCTAATTCCATCTGGACTGGTTGTCAGGGTATGGTTGTGGGGGTGGTTCCTTAAGATTCTGGGTTATTTTTGGCCTTGGGACAGACTAATAGAAAAAATAGCTACATGTCTCTATTTTATGGCTTATGATCTTGTATTAAACTGATGAACTCCATGAAACCATATACTATAAATATTTTCTCAAATATAACCTAAGTTCTCTACATAGCAATTGAAAAAATTGAAGGCTCATATATGAAACAGTTTCTTTCTAGACATCTGGAACTTACCTGGTACTGGGACCTGGGCTGGCCCACCACCATAAGACTGTGAAGGTGGCTGAGGATAGCCAGAAAAGCCTGCTCCACAGGACGGAGCACCAAATCCTTGGCCTGAAGGAATTAGATTAAAAAAAAAAAAGTTCGATAAGCCATAGTGAAGAGTCATAATTGGTAACTCATACCTGTAATCATTACTCAAGAGCTGAGCCAGAAAGAATACCATGAGTTCAGGCTAGCCTGAGCTACACAGTGAGTTCCAAGCCAGCCAGGGGTCTGGAGAGAGAGTTCAGTGGTTAAGAACACTGGCTGCTCTTGTGGAGCAAGTCAACCCAGGTTTGATTCCCAGCACCCACACGGTGACTAACAACCATCCACAACTCCAGTTCCAGAGGATCCACTGCATTCTCTGGGACTGCATGACATGGGTGCACTCATACCCATAAAAAAAATAAAATAAAATAAAACAAGTCTTTGACAGACGAGGTGGGTCAGAGGTTAAAAGCACTGGAGGCTCTTGCTGAGGACCTGGGTTCAGTTCCCAGCACCTACACAGTGACTCACAACAGTCTGTAAATCCAGTTCCAGCTGGGCTTGGTGGTGCACACCTTTAATCCTAGCACTGGGGCAGGGGAGGGGGGTGGCCCTGGAGAGATAGCCTGGCAGTTAAGAGCACCAACTGCTCTTGCAGAGGACCTGGGTTTGATCCCCAGCACCCACATGGCGGCTGGGAACTGTCTGTAACTCCAATTCCAGGAGAACTCCAGTTCCAGGGGAATCTGACACCCTCTTCTGACCTCAGCGGCATTGCAGGACACAGGTGCACAAACCTGCATGCAGACAGTACATTCATACACATAGAAAAAAAAATCCTAGCACTCGGGAGGCAGAGGCAGGCGGATCTTTGTGAGTTCAAGGCCAGCCTGGTCTACAGAGTGAGTTCCAGCACAGCTGGGGCTACAGGGAGACCCTGTTTCAAAAAGACCAAAAACAAAAATCTATTTCCAAGGGATCGAACACCCTTGTCTGGCCTCTGAAGGCACTGCATGAATGTGGTGCACAAACATACAGGCAGGCAAAACATTCATATGCAGAAAACAAAAATAAATAAAATCTTAATAAAATATAAGTCATAATACAGAGAAAAGTGTCTACTTTTGACAATGAAAACATGCTAGTCATGCTGCAACAGCCACCCCTTGTGTGCAACAGCCACCCCTTGTGTGCAACAGCCACCCCTTGTGTGCTACAGCCACCCCTTGTGTGTAACAGCCACCCCTTGTGTGTAACAGCCACCCCTTGTGTGTAACAGCCACTCCTTGTGTGCAACAGCCACCCCTTGTGTGTAACAGCCACCCCTTGTGTGTAACAGCCACCCTTTGTGTGTAACAGCCACCCTTTGTGTGTAACAGCCACCCTTTGTGTGTACTATCAACTTGTCATCAACTCCTAGCACATTAAAAATTTAAGTGCCAGTGAGATGGCCAAGCAGGTAAAGGTACTTGCTACCAAACTTGACCACCTGAGTTTGATCTCTACATGGTGGAGAGAACTGAGTTGCCCACACCATCCTCTGCCCTCCACACATGCACTCTGGGGTACACACACACACACACAGACACACACAAAATAATTAAGTTTAAAATGATTTAGTACATTTATCTTTAGTAACTTACAGTAAATATAAATTACTGTTTTGTTTTTTTTTTTACCTTCAGATTAAGTGCTCCTAAAGGTTTTACAGATCACATTAACTAAAGTTCCTTACTCAGTTCTTAAAATTATAAATAATTGGGAGCTGGAGAGTTGGCTCAGTAATTAAGAGCACATGTCAGCTAACAACCATCTATAACTCTAGTTCCAGGGGAATGTGACATCATCTTCTGGCCTCTGTGGGCACTACCTGACACAGGTCCACTTACATACATGCATCCAATGCACCACTCATACACAAAAAATGAAAATAAATTTCCTTGCGCTATTCTTTTTTTCTTTAATATATTCTTTGGTTTAGAGTCTCCAGAACAGATCCTCACCGATAGCGCCAGCTAGACTACCTAGGAACCTCCCACTCTGTAGACCAGGACTGGCCTATGAATCACCAGAGACTCTGCACCGACCTCTAGCCCCAAAGTGCAGGATTAAAGGTTGTGTGCCTCCTGCCTGGCTTTTTTTTTGGCTTTTTTGAACAGGGTTTCCTGTAGCCACAGCTGTCCTGGAAACACACTATTGTCGACCAGCTAGCCTTGAAACTCACAGGAGATCTTGTCTCTTGCCCTCCCAAAGTACCTGGATTAGGCGTGTATGCCACCATAGCCTGCGAAAAAAAATTAAAATTTTTTTTTTTTAATTGTACTTTTGAGACATAGGGTCTCCCTGTAGCCCCGCTGTCCTGGAACTCCACTCCTGATAACCCAGGCTGACCCTTGACACTGTCCGCAAAACGATCCGACACGAGCCGTCTGCCTCCGTAGTGCTAGATTAAAGGCATGTGGCCACCCATGCGCCTGAGCTTCCTAAATTTTTTTTTTTTTGCTTTTCACGCACAGGATCTCCTGGTAGCCTCAGCTGTCCAGGAACTCACTCTGTAGACCAGGCTGGCCTTGAACTCACAAAGATCCGCCTGCCTCTGCCTCCCAAGTGCTGGGATTAAAGGCGTGCGCCACCATGCCAGGCAACGGCTCCAAAACTTTTTAAAAAGGATAAGTAACCAAGCAATGTGTTCTACCCTGGTCTTTCATTACCAAGAAATTTACTTCAGTTCCCTTCATAGGAGAATATTCTAGATTCTCCCAGCTTTGGTGACCTCGGAGAAACTTCACCACTCTTGCTTCCCAGCTAGGTCTGCACTGTCCACGTTTAGCTCCCAGTCACTCTGAAGCCTCCTCACAAAACAGGAAGGAATGAAGAGGATGAGGAGGAGACAGAGGAGCACTGCAACAATCCTATGACGTATGACTTACCTCCAGGATAGGGAGGAGGTCCCCCTGGCTGTGGGGCACCAGGATAGCCCCCAGGGGCTGGATAACCTCCCGGGTAGCCTCCAGCTCCGGGGTAGCCCCCACTGGGTGCTGGTGGGTAAGCACCTCCTCCCATGGAAGGGAAGCCACTGGGATAAGGGTACTGGCCCGGAGGCGGGAAAGACGACTCCTGACCTGCAGGCTGGAAAAATCAGAAAAATTTGCAAGTGCATGCGATCACAGAGAAATATGACCAATTTAAAAAACAAAGATTAGGGGCTGGAGAGATGGCCTAATGGTTAAGAGCTCCGACTGCTCTTGCAGAGGACCCAGGTTCGATCCCCAGCACCCACATGGCGGCTGAGAACCATCTTTGACTCCAGTCCCAGGGAATCCGACACCCTCTTCCTGACCTCCGCAGCATTGCACGACACGAGTACACAAACCTACATGCAGACAGTACATTTATACACATAAAAAATAAAAATTAAAAAATTAAAAAAATTAATAACAAACAAACAAACAAAAAAAGATTAGTATTCAGGTATCTGAGCTCTGTTTTTACTTTAAAATCTTATTAGCCATCCTGGAATCTTAGACTACTTTATTAGTACTGTACTTAGAATTCAATTAAATTTATTTCTATGTGAGTCAGACACATTTCTCTATGTGGGACTCAGAATCAGCTCTCTCGCTTGCTCACTTACTTGCTCGCTCTCTCATCTTACTATAATGCCAGATTCCTTTGAACTTCAGAATCTCCTGCATCCATGTCTGAGTTCTGATTATAGACACACGTTACAATGCCTGCTTCATACCAAATTCCCAAATCTTCAGGAACTAAAGCAGTTCAAACGAAGTAACTAAGCTCACAAACTCCTTTGTTTACCTAGCTTCTAGACATATGATAAAAACAAAATCCAAATCTTTCCATACTCGAGAGGAATGCATGACTCTTTTGCACACACTTGAACCTGCTGTTATAAGATTAAAGAACAAGGGGCTGAAGAGATGGCTCAAGCAGTTAAGAGCACTAAACTGCTCTTGCAGAGGACCCGGGTTCAATTCACAGCACCCACATGGCAGCTAAGAACCCTCTTAGGCCGGGCATGGTGGCACTCGCCTTTAATCCCAGCACTCAGGAGGCAGAGACAGGTGGATCTCTTTGAGTTCAAGGCCAGCCTGGTCTACAGAGTGAGCTCCAGGCTAAAGGGAGACCCTGTTTCAAAAAAAGAGCAGAAAAAAAAAGATTAAAGAATAAGAGGCAAGTTACACATGGAGTGTAACATTTTGGACCTTAGTTCAAATCAGACAATCTCTTAAGAGGGGCAGACAATATTTTGTTCAATAAACTTTTCCCCCAGCCACAAAGGTATATTATATCTCCCTGACTCTCTCTGCAGTTAGGCAGGACGGGACTAAATACCAGTGAATGAAGTGATAAGCATGTATCACTTCCAGCCAGCCTTGCTCACAAAGGCCTTGGGCCAAGCTCCATCCTCGCTCTCTTTATCTGCCAGCCTGGTGCAGAGAAGGTAGGGGAGGGCACCAGGAGTGGTGCAGTCATAGTCAACAAGACCTCCTCCCAATGGACCCTATACCACAGCTGACCTTCAGGAAACTAAGGCAAGCAAGAAACAAATTTTTATTTATTGTGTTATTTCACAGAGATTGGTGAGTGCTGGGATTAAAGGCTTATGCCACCACACATGGCTCTACACTTTTTAAAAACAAACTTTCAAATGTAAAAACCTTGGGCCAGGAGCTAGGTGTGGTGGTGCATACTTTTAATCCCAGCATTTGGGAGGCAGAGGGTGGTGAATCTCTAAGTTTGAGGCCAGGCTGGGCTATATAGGGAATTCCAGGTCAGCTAGAGCGACATAGTGAGACTCTATCAAAATCAGTCCCCCAGCACTCCGGAGGCAGATGCGGGAGGATCTCTGTGAGATTGAGGCCGGCCTGTTTTCCCATTGAAAGTTACAGGCCAACTGGGGCTACATGGAAACCCTATCTCAAAAAGATAAATAACACAACAAAAAGGCTTTTTCCATTTCACATAAAAATTAAGGTCTCTGGCTTTACTTGAAGCAATGCTGGGTCTGCCTCCCTGCATGGCCACACACTGGGCTAGGGCTACGCAGCGACTAGCTCTCCATATATGAAAAGGATAGCATTTGTCTTCCCTCACTTATTTGCAACCCTGGACATTAGAGTTTATGATCCCCATTTCCCGGTTTTGGCACATCTGTAAGATTTGTCGTGGGCTAATCCAATAGAACCCTGGTCTGGAAGATGTGGTTGTAGTACTTTAGCAGCGATACTTACAGGATATCCAGGGAAAGGTGGATAGCCTGTGGGGGGATAGCCTGGGTATGACATTCTGAAACAACAGAAACAAAAAGTCTTTTGTAATTTTTTGCAAGTCTTAAGGCATCTAAAGATACACAGATGCACATACAGTATTAAGGTAGTATTTGTATTATGTAGATATTGAGGCCAGAGAGATAGCTCAGTGGGTAAGGACAACTGGCATGAAGTTTGATGACCTGAGTTCAATTCCTGAAACCCATGTTGGAAAAAGAGAACTGAAGCCAGGCTTGGTGGCGCTTGGGAGGCAGAGACAGGCGGATCTTTGTGAGTTCAAGGCCAGCCTGGTCTACAGAGTGATTTCCAAGACAGCTGGAGCTACAGGGAGACCCTGTCTCGAAAAGAAGACAAAAAAAAAAAAAAAAGAACTGAGTCCTTGAAGTCATCCTCTGGCTTTCAGACATGTGGCTGAAGCATACCTGCTGAAGCATACCTGCATCCCAACATCGTATATGCACACATGAGTAAATAAATGTATAAGCATGTGAATATTAAGCTGTACGCAAAGCTTATAAAATGCTTCATTTAATGGACTCTGTAGAGCAAAGTACAAGTAGAACCTCCAACTCCACTACACATCATAGTTTTTAGCATATCTGATTCTGTTGGTACTATCATTTAACGAATATTTT
The DNA here is from genome assembly GCA_009823505.1 of Rhizomys pruinosus. Classification (NCBI taxonomy): domain Eukaryota; kingdom Metazoa; phylum Chordata; class Mammalia; order Rodentia; family Spalacidae; genus Rhizomys; species Rhizomys pruinosus. The sequence goes on along the minus strand of VZQC01001731.1, from coordinate 211,905 downwards.
ATTTAGCTCAATTTGTTTTATTTTTTGTCTTTGAGACAGGGTCTCTCTGTAGCCCCAGATGGCCTAGAACCCACAAAGATCCATCTACCTCTGCCTTCCGAGTGCTGGGAATAAAGGCATGCACCCCCCGCCCCCAGCTTCAATTAGTTTTGACTCAAATTTATGATTATGCTTCATATCAACTTCACAAACAGAAAATCTACAGTTTTCCTGCTATAAATTGAAGGTAACAAGTCCGGTGTGGTCTGGTACATCTATAACTGCAGTAGTCAAGACCACCCTAGGCTACACAGAGAAACCCCATCTAAGTTTTCCCTGACACCACAGGAAACAATGATATAAGAGATAAGAATTTACATTTTGGGGTAGGGTGTGGGTGGCACATGGCTTTAATCCCAGTACTGGAGAGGCAGAAGCATGCTGAACTCTGCAGTTGCAGGCCAGCCAAGGCTACAGAGTGAAACCATGTATCAATATATATATATATTATTATAGAATTACAAATAACTGGGTTAAACCGTAGTTTTCTGTTTTCATTGTTTTGAGATTTGGCCTTGACAGAATAGCCCACAATCCTCTGCCTCTGCCTCGCCTCCCAAATCCTGAGAACTCAGAAGAGTTATATATGGTTCAAGACAGGGTCTCACTATGTAGCCCTGGCTAGCCTGGAACTCTGTGTAGAACCAGTTGGCCTCAAACTCAAAGAGATTCACGTGCCTCTGCTTCCAGAGTAAAAAGATTAAAGTTATGCACTACCATTCCCAGCCTTTTTAAAAATTAACTTTCAAACCACTCTCTCCCTCCAAAAAAACAAGAAAAAAATTGTAATCAGACGACTGGGGTGGTAGTTCACTTAATTAAGTGCTTGTCAAGCTCACAGACACCCATGTAAGAAGTTGGGTGTGATGGCAAATAATGGAAATCACAGCACTGCAGAGGTGGAAACAGGCAGATCCCTGGGGCTCACTGGTCAGCTGCCTAGCTTAATGAGGAGTCCCAGGTCCCTGTGAAAGACCCTGTCTCAAAAAACAAAGTGGATAGCTCTCGAGGAATGTAATACTGGAGCTGACCTAAAACACTACTACGAATGGAAGGTAAATGAATGACCAATGGAGTAAACAATGTTTCAAGAAATGCTGTCTATAAATCAAGCCTAGGGGTTCAATCCTTTAATCCCGGACCTTGGGAGACAGATGTGGGTGGATTTCTGTAAGGTTTAAGGCCAACCTAATCTATAAAGCAAGTTCTAGGCCAGCCAGGGCTACATAGTGAGACCCTGTTTTAAAAAAAGAAAAAAAGAAAGAAATGCTCAATACAGATTGGCAAGAAAGTAGAGCAGTGCCAGGTTACAATCCAAAGGGTAGGATGAGGAGCTGGGCATGGCGGAGCAAGCCTTTAATCCCAGCACTTGGGAGGCAGAGGCAGGCGGATCTCTGTGAGTTCAAGGCCAGCCTGGTCTACATAGTAAGCTCCAGGCCAGCTAGGACTAAAGGGAGACCCTGTCTCAAACCCCCCTGCCACACACAAAAACAAACAAAAGGGTAGGATGTAGCTAATTGTCAATCATCAAAATAGATAAAATGAGATTGAATGGAGGCCCAGGGGCTGGGGGTTAGGGATATGTAGATGTTTCCTAGAGCGTGTGCTAGTGTGGTGATTCACAGTTGCTATCTCTGGGCATGATCCCCTGCACTGTAAGGAAAACAAGAGGCCAGTTAGGAGTCCCTTCTTTCTGGTGTGGAATTCCACACCATTTCCTCCAGTCCATTCTTACTTACCTGCCTCTGTCTCCCATAGGGCTGGGAATAAAGGCTTGAGCCACTAGGCCTGACTTGCAGTCAGCATTTCTTGAAATGTTTATACCATTGGCCATTCATTTCCGTTCCATTTGTAGCAATGGAATCACCTGGCGGCATTCTGAGTCGCTCAGAGCCCCACAGCTTTCCATCCATCCGTGGAATGACTCTCCTACTCTTCATTTCCATCTTCACAGCCATATCCTTAGACCAGGGTTCATTATATAATTCCTGGCTTCGTAAAAGGGCTTCCCACTGATACTCTTGCTTGCACCATCTCTTGTGATTTGTCTGGGCATTGCCATCAGCAGCCCTTTCCCAAAATACTGTCCTCTTTAGAGACAAACTACTCTTTAGACCAAAAATCCTCAGTGACTTATTGCTGAAGTATGAATGAAATTCAGTGACAGAGCTGGGGATGTAACTCAAAGGTAGAGTACACACACACTCAGCCTACACGCATTTCTATGTTCAAGCTGCAGTAAATTAAAAAAAAATTACTAGACTAACATTCCAGTTTGTTTGGTAGTGGCTCAAATTTACAGTCAACAAATATCTTCCCAACAGGTGAAATCAATATGAAATCCCTACCACTGGAATCATTCTCAAGCAGCCTGTGCTCGATTAATTCACTCTTATTGACTTGGCCTTCAGGCCTGGGAACACTTAACCCTTCTGATTTACCTACTTTAATCTTTTGGTTGTTAGCCTTAGCCTTTAATGGCTGCTCTATCCCTCCAGCCCCTAATTTACCTACTTTAAATCTTCTTTCTTTTTCTAAACAATATTAACCAAAAAAAGTGGAATTCTCAGACTTTATGGATGTGAATCACCCAAGGAGCTTGTTAAAATGCACTGATTTAATAGTTCTGGCACAGAAACAGATTTGTTCTCTCCCTGTCTTACTTCCTATTGCGGTGATAAAACAGTCTGGGAGGACTGTGGAAGTTTGGGGGGCTTTGGACTGGAAAAGTGCTTGGAGCTCAGTGAGCTGTTCTGTAGGAACTTGGAAGATAATGCTGAAAGAGACGTGGATAATGTAGATGATGGATGCTTGTGAAGAAGTTTCAAAGGGAAGCAAAGACTATCAGGGCCATTTGTGTGATATTGTGATATATACATACATACATATATATATATATATATATATATATTTTTTTTTTTTTTTTTGAAGATAATTTTTTTTTTTTTTTGAGATAAGGTCTCCCTGTACCCCTAGCTGGCCTGGAATTCACTATGTAGACCAGGCTGGCCTTGACCTTGCAGAGATCCAGATCCACTTGCCTCTTCCTCCCAAGTGCTGGGATTAAAGACATGCACCACCATGCCCAGCACTGTGATATATTTTTAGGTAAAAATTTTTGGAAGTGAAACCTTTTGTGCTTTATGGGATAATCAATGTTGCTCAGCTGGGGCTGAAAAATCAGCTGTGAGTAACAAGAGATCAGCATCATTGAGTGGAATCTTCTGGAAAGTATTTCCTGAGGGTCAGCACACAGCAGCTGTTGTCCAGGCTCTATTTCAAGATGGAAAAGTAGGATTTGGTAATGTATAAAAGTCTCTTACATAGTACAGGTTTTGAAGGCATGAAGGGGTCCCAGACAGCAGCTGAGGCTTGGCACTGAGAGAGCCCAGTAGTGGCCACTGGTGAATGTGCAGCCTCAGTTGTGGTGAAAACCCCCAGTGCTGAATGGGGTCACGGAGATGATCTGAGGCTTGGCACTGTGTGAGCCCAGAAGAGACCACTGATGAAGGCCGCAGCCTCATTGCAATGGTGATCCCAGCGTACTGAAGATGGCAGGACCACAAGGCGAGCACTAAAGGTCGCAGCAGGTGTGCAGAGGGGAGCCAGCTCCAGAATACAAGACAGGCTGTGTGTGCTGTGGATGGCAGAGCCAGAGAAGTGGAGCAGCTCAAGCCCTTCGTAGCCCAGAAAGTGGTGAGTGACTATCAGATGTCTAGTGATATTAATATTAACATTACATCTTAGGGACAAGAAATGGAAATGTGACTTCATAGTGGTGTGTTTGTGAGTTAAGTTGACAAGGGGTCAACTGTGCTGGATAGCTTCAGTTGTCAACTTCAACCTAGGTACAGGGAATATCAATAGAGGAATTTCCTCTATTGGACTGGCCATGTCTGTGGAGCATTTTATTTATTGCTGAGTGACATGGGCAGGCCTGGCCACTGTGGATTGGTGCCACTCCTGTGTTGTGTAAGAAAGCAGGCTGAGCAAAGGCCAGAGGAGCATGCCAGTAAGAACTTTCCTCATGGTCTGTACTTTAGTCCCTGCACTGAGCTCCTTCCTGCTCTGATTTCTTTCTATGATGAACTGTAACCTAATGGTGAATTAAACCCTTTCCTCCCCAAGTTGGTTTTGGTCAGTGTTTTAATCACAGCAATAGGAACTCAAATACTCCACTCCCTCACTGTTTTTTTTGTTGTTGTTGTTGTTGTTGTTGTTTTGGTCTTCTCGAGACAGGGTCTCCCTATAGCCCCAGCTGTCCTGGAACTCACTCTGTAGACCAGGCTGGCCTTGAATTCACAAAGATCCACCTGGCTCTCCCTCCCAATTGCTAGGATTAAAGGCGTGCGCCACCATGCCCAGCAAGTTTTTTTTGTTGTTGTTTTGTTTTTGTTTTGTCTTTTCGAGACAGGGTCTCCCTGTAGCCTCAGCTGTCCTGGAACTCACTCTGTAGACCAGGCTGGCCTTGAAATAACAAAGATCTGCCTGCCTCTGCCTTCCAAGTGCTAGGATTAAAGGTGTGCGCCACCACACCTGGCTAAGTTGTTTTTTTTTTTAATTTTTTTTTTAAATTTTATTTATTTCTGTATGTGTAGGAAAGTACTGCCTGCATGCAAGTCTGTGCACCCGTGAGGTGCAACGCCGCGGTGGTCAGAAGAGGGTCTTGGATTCCCCTGGAACTGGAGTTCTCCTGGAATTGGAGTTTCAGACGGCTCTCGGCCGCCATGTGGGTGCTGGGGATTGAACCCGGGTCCTCTGCAAGATTGGTCGGCGCTCTTAACCGCTAGGCCATCTCTCCAGCCCCAAGTTTTTTGTTTTTAAGACAGGGTCTCACACTGTAGCCCAGGCAGGACCAGAACTCACTATGTAGATGAGGCTGCCCTTGAACTTGCAATCAACCTCCTGCCTCAGCCTACCAAATACTGAGATTACAGGCATGTGTTTACTATGTTCAGCTGAGATTCTGCATGTCACAGTGTGCTTGTGGTAGTCAGAGGATGACTTGTGGGAGATTTTCTCCCTCTACTAT
>VZQC01001731.1:104374-204125 GCA_009823505.1 Rhizomys pruinosus | reverse complement strand
CCCCCCCCCCAAAATAAACCCCTCCATAATTTCACAATTTAATAAGAGTTTAAAATGCAGGACAGAAGCCGGGCGTGGTGGCACACGCCTTTAATCCTAGCACTTGGGAGGCAGAGGCAGGCGGATCTTTGTGAGTTCAAGACCAGCCTGGTCTACAATGTGAGTTCCAGGACAGCTGGAGCTCCAGGGAGACCCTGTCTCGAAAAGACCAAAAAAAAAAAAAAATGCAGGACAGAAACAGCCCAGAACTCATTACAAACATGACCTCCTCGTTCCTTTTATCCAGGATAAAAGGACTTGGGGCACCATGTGTCATATTCCTGATGACATGTTGTGGGTGGGAACCCTGGTGGGCAGGACAGGTAGCAGATACCTTTTCCTTCCCACTGTCTTGTGAGCTTTGAGAAGCCGAGCACAGGGCCTCAAAGGAGGGGTTGGGGTGGGGGCCCAGCATGTGGCAGTTGGGGCGAGGACCCTTCCTATGGAAGTGTCCAGAACCCTGAGGGCCAGGCTGTGGTGTCCTGGGCTGTCACGCAGTCAGAAGGCCCAGAGCAGATCTAGACAACTGGTGACCTTCCGGCCAGAAGTAACTGAGATGGGACTTCCAGGCCATAAGAAGGTCTGGAAGGCTGGACACTTAGGCCCAGGGCAGCAGACAGGCTGGGCTGTTAGAAGGAAGACCATGCCTTGGGCTGGGCTGAGGCATTGCTGGGCCCTGTGGACATGGCCAATGGCTGCCCCATGCCAGGGCCTCCTGTCTTGGAGTTTTTGGTGCGCATGATGTGGAGTATAGAAGGCCTGGGAAGGGGAGGGGGCGAGCCCACCCTGTGCCCCCAGCTCCTCCAGTGGAGGTGAGGACTGTGGGCCCAGGCCATCTCCTTTCCCTGGGGGTCTGGAAGAGCCTTGGAGGCCTGGGTTCCCCAGGAATACTGAGCATCTGCCTGACGATGGACTGGGAGCAGGGACAGGGGTGTGGGCAGGAGGCCGGGCCTCAGGGGTGATCCACACAGGAGGAAGAAACGCTGAGAACAGCCAGGGCCTCTTTAAACACCTCGCTGACTCAAAACTTTAAAAAAGTTAGAAGAGGGCTGGTAATGTAGCTCCATGGTAAGAAAAGACGAACGAGATAAAAGATGCCTGAGGAAACAGGTAAAGTGCTTGCATGCAAACCCAAGGACCTGCGTTCAGATCTTCAGCAGCCTTGTAAAACCAGACAGGGTAGCTCATATCTAATCCTTGCACACAAGATGGGAACGATAACAGACAAAACTCCTGGGTCAGCTAGCCTGGTGTACTCAACAGCAAACCACAGACTTGTTTCAATAAGATGGAAAGCAAGGACCAACACCTGAGGTGGTTTTCTGATTTCCACATGCCCACAAAGGCACACCTTCCTCATCCCAATGCCACAAACATGCACCCATATCACGTACACACCCAAAGATAACATGGGGCTGGGTGGGCATTATTCTAGTGACAAAGTTCTATTTCTACATTTTTCAGCTATTATATTAAATCTTTAATTTTTTTCTCATTTCTTTATTGAATTTTTGTATATTTCATCTAGAACATCTCAATCAATCTTAATACCCTTTATGCCCCCTTCCCCATGGGCACCCTTCCACAGCCTGCCCCCAATAGAATTCATACACTCTCTCATTTGTGCAAAGGCCCAAGTTAAGAATCTCGAGGCCAGGCATTGTGGCCTATGCCTTTAATCCTAGCACTCGGGAGGCAGAGGCAGGCAGATCTGAGTTCAAGGCCAGCCTGGTCTACATAGTGAGTTCCAGGACAGCTGGGACTAAATGGAGACTCTGTCTCAAAAAGACAAAAAAAAAATCTCTAGATGTTCCTCAGTGCAACTTCATTATTTTTTATTTTTAAGGGTCTAGAGGAAGAATGCCAATAAACAATAAAAATAATGGAAAAGCTATAAATTAATATATAAAATTAAAACAACTTTAAAATGAATTTCAGTACATTTTCCAAATATATTAATAACTAGAATGCAAAAAAAAGAAAGAAAAAAAAAGAAAATAAAAGAAAAAAAAATAAACAACAAAAGAAAATACAAAAAAGAAAAAAAAAAAAAAAAGAAAAAAAAAAAATAAAAAAAAAAAAAAAAAAAAAAAAAAAAAAAAAAAAAATAAAAATATGTGAAAATGTAAAATTTTTAAAGAAAAAGTCTTCCTGTAGCCCTAGCTATCCTGGTACTCACTCTGTAGACCAGGCTGGCTATGAACTCACAGAGCTCCGCCTGCCTCTGCCTCCTGAGTGCTGGGATTAAAGGCGTGTGCCCGGCTCAATTCCATTTCTATGTATGTTACAGAACTTCTTTCACATACTTATGAATGTACAACTCTATTCATTCCAGCATCATCTGTAATAGTTGTTAAAAACAATGTAAAAAAAATAAAAATAAATAAATAAAAACAATGTACACATCATTAAGGGCCAAATGAAATACATTATGGATAAGCATACAGTGAAGTGTTACCCAGCTTCTAAAATGGGGTAGCTTTTTAAAGCCTACATATAAAATCATTTACCACATACATTAAAAGAAAAAAGGTGAAAAACTGTGTATATAGTTTGTATGCATATGTGTAAAAAAAAAAAAAAAAAAAAAAGCACTGTTTTCTTCTGTCTGTATAGAATCTCCCTGACAGGATGCACTCGGAAGGAGAAAAGCGTGATGGTGCCTACGAGCTCAGGAACGAAGAGAAAGCAGCTTGCTTTTTCAATGTCCTTTTTAATCCCTTTAAACATTGATCTACTTTAAAGATTTTGTAAAAAGCTAAAAAAAACACCCAGGGTGTCTCAATACATTAGTCAACTTTGCTCACGTGACTGAGACTCTGAATGAACAGAAGCTTTTATTTTTCCTTTTAACATTCTCTGTCAGAAACAACCTTTTGAAAACTCAGAAAAATCATTCTTGGTTCTCCAAACAATCTCCACCCAGTGAGTCAGCTAGTAAAAGGGTGGGTCTCAGAATGGAAGTCTCAAACCTGGCGCCAAGCCTGGGAACAAGAGAACTGGGGGGTGGGGTGGGGGGCAAAGGACAAAAATCTGGAAGTGTGACTTAAGGCAGGCAAGAGCAGAGATACCATTTTTCCAATGCCAGCCTCTAGGTCCAGAAGGACCATTTAAACCAGGCTTTGACCGAGATAAATAACACGGAAAAATGGCCACAAGCAGAGATAGGCAGCCTCCCAACCAAGAGGAGTAAAAAGGTGGCTTAAGTCTGCCGAGGCAAAATGATCAATTTCACCTGCTTGTCTACTACTGGTTGGAAATGCCTTCCTTGCCTAAGCGGTAGCTCATTACTCTCAGAACGTAATTAGGACAGATTACCTTATCAGGTAGGTTGGCTCGCTATCAGTGGACAGCAATTACGGGCTGTAAAGGGTAGCAGGCAGACACTGTCTTTTCATTTCTGTCCCTTTAAGGTACCAATCTCCCTGGACACCCTGGTTTCCTTGGGCAGTGCTGGCACCGATGGGCTGTTATCTGCATGTATTGGCTGGTCGATGACCGGGAAGGAAACCTGGAATGCTACCTTCTGGACTAGTTTCCAAGAACTGTAAGCCTGAGCCAATACACAACCTCAACCTCGTGAATTCTATCCCAGGTGTCACAAAGCACAGTAGAAATTTCCCAAGTTCCCCTAAATTTGCTGTGTCACCAGAAAGTCTAGTCACCAGCTAGACTGGGCTCTCGGTTGCTGTTTTCCTTACGAGGCCTCCCCTGAGGAGCCTTCACCAGGGCCACTCTCCGCCTTCAACCCCTCCACCTGCGGTCACCCCGATCGAGGGCGCTCCCCAAGATTCCCCATACTGCCGAGTGGAAGAGGACTTCCCACGGTACCTCGCGCACACAGGCCAGCCTGCTTGGCCCATCCCACCGCAGCCTACCACCAGTCCAGCTCCCAAACGCCCCGAGTGGCCGTCGCCTCCCGGAGCACCGCCCGGGACACACTCGGGGCTCCACCACCCTAACCGTGGGACCGCGGGTCAGAGCTAGGGCAGCGGATGAGGGGACTGCGGTCGGCGGGAGGATGGCGAGGGGGCGGGGAGGGGGTACCCTGGATCCTTACTTGAGGCCGGAGCAGCGTCACAGCCAAGCCAGCTCTTCCGCAAGATGGAGCTGGGGCGGGCCGGAGGGCGGGGCGCCGGGCTGAGTCCGGACCGCCCCAGCAGGGAGGGCGTGCGGGGTGGGACCCTGCTCCCCGCAGGTAGCCCAGATGGTTTCCGTGCATATCTTGGTCTCAGCACCTGCTCCACTCCCTTCCGTTCGGTCACAGATTAAGGGGGGGGGGAGGGCGGGGGGGGGAGCAGAGAAGAAAGCCGCGCAAAGAGCTGGGAGAAGGAGCCGGGGCTGCCTCGGCCTCCAAAAAGCGGTCCTGCGGTATCCTGTGAGAACAGGCGGGGTCTACTAGCCTCCTGGGATAGGAGTTTTTTATCGCAAATTCTGGGTGGTGGGAACCTGGGATGTATTAGTGCAAACTAATGAGAATGGAGTCGATTGGAGTCCAGTTCTGCTCATTCATTACAGCATTAAGCACCCTCTAGAACTACCGAGGATTGTGGCACGTGGGTGGAGGCTAAAGGTCAACTTCTGTCAGTCCTCAGGAGCTGTCCCTCTTGGGGATTTTTTGGAAACAAGGTCTCAATTGGAACCCCAGGGATTCGCCAGTTTCTTCCTCCCCAGTGCTGAGATTAGAGGCTTGTGTTGTCACGTTATTTATTTAATCTTTTTGAGACAGGGTCTCCCTGTAGCTCAGACTGTCACTATGTAGACCAGGCTGGACTTGAACTTGGAGATCCGCCTGCCTCTGCCTTCCAAGTGCTAGGATTAAAGGCATGTGCCACCACACCTGGCATACATCTGTTTTTTATTTGGTATCTGGGGGTCTAACTTGGGTCCTTACTTAGCAGCAAGCACTTTATATCAACGGCACTGGCTCCTCAACCTAGATTTCACTTTTTAGATTTTAAGCTGAGAGTGATGGTGCGTGCACAGGGAGAAAGGCAAATCTGTGAGTTCCAGGCAAGCAAGGGCTACATAGTGTGATGTGTGGAAACTGAAAATTTTTAATTAAAAAAAATTTTTTCCCCCAGAGTGCTGGTGAGATGGCTCAGCAGCTAAGGAAATAGTAATTTTTAGCTTTTTTTTTTTTTTGTCTTTTCAAGACAGGGTCTCCCTGTAGCCTCAGCTGTCCTGGAACTCACTCTGTAGACCAGGCTGGCCAAGATCCACCTGCCTCTACCTCCTGAGTGCTAGGATTAAAGGCATGCGCCACCACACCCGGCCTTTAGCTTTAATTTTATGTATTGACTGCTAGTATGTAAGTACACCAATGTTGTATAATGCAGCCGCGTGGCCGGGCAGGAGGTCAAAAGGCAGCTTGTAAGGTTCCTATTGAACTGGAGTTAAGGAGGGTTGTTAGCTACAATGTGGTGTTGGGACTTGAACCCAGGTCCTGTATAAGACCACCCAATGCTCTTAACCACTCTCCAGCCTCAAGAATAAAAAAATATTTATGTGTGTGAATGTTTTGCCCATCTGTATGTTAAGTGGCGGAAGTCAGAAGTGGACGTCCGACATTCTGGGATTGGAGTTAAAAGCTACCAGGTGCGCTCTGCAAGAGCAGCCAATGCTCCTAACTGCTGAGCCATTGCTCCAGCCACTAAAAAAAAAAAAAATCACTTGGATGGGGTACTTATGGAAGCCAAAGAGGACAAAGTGAGGGAGTCGGCACTCTCTTTCCACTATGTGGGTCACCAGAGCTGAACTAATGTCAGGCTTGGTAACTAGTGCTTTTACATCTGTGCATCTCCCTTAAATTTACATGTATTTGTATATATTGTGTGGGCACATGTGGAGGTCAAGATGGTTGCTAGCTGCTATGTGGATGCTAGAATTTGAAGCCGGGTCCTCTGCAAGAACAGTCAGTTCTTTTTTTTTTTTTTGTGAGACAGGGTCTCCCTATCACCCCAGCAGGCCTGGAACTCGCTCTGTAGACCAGGCTGGCCTTGAACTCAGAGAGCTGCCTGCCAGTGCTAGGATTGAAGGCGTCCACTACCACGCATGGCTTAAAGACCATTCTTAGCTGCCATGTGGGTGCTGGGAATCGAACGCAGGTCCTTTGCAAGAGCCATCAGTGCTCTTAACCACTGAGCCATTTCTCCAGCCCCAGCCTTATTGATAGCCCCAGTCTTATTGATAGCTGAGCCTAAGTGGGGGGATGGGTGCCAATGGAGGCCTGAAGGCTTTAGATTCCATGGAGCTGGAGTAACGACCTTGTAGTCGAGGTCTCCAACTCCTAGCCCTGCTCCCCATGAGTGCTGGGAACCTAAGTCTTTTGGAAGAGCAAGTGCTCTTAATGGTCATTATCTCTCTGGCTCCACACACAAAAATTTAAACTCTTGAGAGTCGATGTATTTATTTTTACTGTTGCTATTTGTGCATCAGATGTAGTATCTAAGAAAGCATTGTACAAGTTCATGAAGTTTACTCCTATATTTTCTTTTTTTTTTTGGTCTTTTCGAGACAGGGTCTCCCTGTAGCCCCAGCGGGCCTGGAACTCACTCTGTAGACCAGGCTGGCCTTGAACTCACAAAGATCCGCCTGCCTCTGCCTCCCAAGTGCTAGGATTAAAGGCGTGCGCCACCACGCCCGGCTCTCCTATATTTTCTTCTAAGTGTTCTAATGCTTTAGACCTTTGAACCATTTAAAAATATTAAAAAAATTTGTTTATGAGTATATTACCTCATGTATGTTAGTGGACCCCTATCATGCAATGCCTACCGAGGTCAGAAGAGGGTATTAAATTCCCTGGAACTGGAATTATAGTTGTAGGAGGCCATGTGGGTGCTGGGAAAACAACCCCAGTCCTCTACTAGAGCAGCCAGTGCTCTCCACCCCTGAGCCATCTCTTCAGCCCCCTCTGAACCATTTTAAAGTGTACATATAGTTCAGGCTGGTCTCAAAGTGGCTATGTAGCTCAGGATGCACTTGAACTCGTGATACTCCTGCCTCCAGGCTAGTTTTGTTTTTTGTTCATTACAAAAAAAAAGAATAAAAGCTTTTTATAAATGAGACAGCCTCAAATTCCTGATCTTTCTGCTCCTCCCTCCTGAGTGCTGGGATTATAGGCATGTTCCACAACACCTCCAGGTTAAGTTAATTTTTGTACATTGTGTGACTTCGGGCCCTAACTTTATTCTTTTGCATGTGTATATTCAGGTGTCCCAGAATCTTTTATTGAAAAAAAAAAATCTGTTCTCTTGACCTTTGTCATAAATCAGTTGATCAAAAAATCGGGGCTGGAGAGATGGCCTAGCGGTTAAGAGCGCCGACCGCTCTTGCAGAGGACCCGGGTTCGATCCCCAGCACCCACATGGCGGCCAAGAACCGTCTGAAACTCCAATTCCAGGAGAACTCCAGTTCCAGGGGAATCCGACACCCTCTTCTGACCTCCGCCAAAGTCCACCTGCCTCTACCTCCTGAGTGCTAGGATTAAAGGCATGCCGCCCACACACCCGGCCTTTAGTCTTTAATTTTATGTATTGCTGCTAGTATGTAAGTACACCAATGTTGTATAATGCAGCCGCGTGGCCGGGCAGGAGGTCAAAAGGCAGCTTGTAAGGTTCCTATTGAACGGAGTTAAGGAGGTTGTTAGTCTACAATCGTGTGGTGTTTGTGGGTACTGTTGAACCAGGTCCTGTATAAGACCACCAACAAAACATGCACCTCTTAACACTACCTCCAGCCGCTCAAGATAAAAAAAAATATTTATAGTGTGTGAATGTTTCCATCTGGTATGTTTCATGAAGTGGCGGAAGTCAGAAGTGGACGTCCGACATTCTGGGATTGGAGTTAAAAGCTACCAGGTGCGCTCTCAGCAAGAGCGCCAATGCTCCTAACTGCTGAGCCATTGCTCCAGCCACTAAAAAAAAAAAAAAATCACTTGGATGGGGTACTTATGGAAGCCAAAGAGGACAAAGTGAGGGAGTCGGCACTCTCTTTCCACTATGTGGGTCACCAGAGCTGAACTAATGTCAGGCTTGGTAACTAGTGCTTTTACATCTGTGCATCTCCCTTAAATTTACATGTATTTGTATATATTGTGTGGGCACATGTGGAGGTCAAGATGGTTGCTAGCTGCTAATGTGGGTGCTGAGAATTTGAAGCCGGGTCCTCTGGCAAGAACAGTCAGTTCTTTTTTTTTTTTGTGAGACAGGGTCTCCCTATCACCCCAGCAGGCCTGGAACTCGCTCTGTAGACGCAGGCTGGCCTTGAACTCAGAGAGCCTGCCTGCCGTCTAACCCCACCCCACCACACACTAAAAAACTTCTAGCTGCCATGTGGGTGCTGGGAATCGAACGCAGGTCCTTTGCAAGAGCCATCAGTGCTTTAACCACTGAGCCATTTCTCCAGCCCCAGCCTTATTGATAGCCCCAGTCTTATTGATAGCTGAGCCTAAGTGGGGGGATGGGTGCCAATGGAGGCCTGAAGGCTTTAGATTCCATGGAGCTGGAGTAACGACCTTGTAGTCGAGGTCTCCAACTCCTAGCCCTGCTCCCCATGAGTGCTGGGAACTCTAAGTCTTTTGAAGAGCAAGTGCTCTTTGGTCATTATCTCTCTGGCTCCACACACAAAAATTTAAACTCTTGAGAGTCGATGTATTTATTTTTACTGTTGCTATTTGTGCATCAGATGTAGTATCTAAGAAAGCATTGTACAAGTTCATGAAGTTTTACTCCTATATTTTCTTTTTTTTTTTTTTTTTTTTTTTTTGGTCTTTTCGAGACAGGGGTCTCCCTGTAGCCCCAGCGGCCTGGAACTCACTCTGTAGACCAGCTTTGCTTGAACTCACAAAGATCCGCCTGCCTCTGCCTCCCAGTGCTAGGATTAAATGACGTTGCGCCACCACGCCCGGCTCTCCTATATTTTCTTCTAAGTGTTCTAATGCTTTAGACCTTTGAACCATTTAAAAATATTAAAAAAATTTGTTTATGAGTATATTACCTATGTATGTTAGTGACCCTATTCATGCAATGCCTACCGAGGTCGAAGAGGGTATTAATTCCCTGGAACTGGAATTATAGTTTGGTAGGAGGCCATGTGGGTGCTGGGAAAACAACCCCAGTCCTCTACATAGAGCAGACCAGTGCTCTCCACCCCGTGAGCCATCTCTTCAGCCCCTCTGAACCATTTTAAAGTGTACATATAGTTCAGGCTGGTCTCAAAGTGGCTATGTGGCTCAGGATGCACTTGAACTCGTGATACTCCTGCCTCCAGGCTAGTTTTGTTTTTTGTTCATTACAAAAAAAAAGAATAAAAGCTTTTTATAAATGAGACAGCCTCAAATTCCTGATCTTTCTGCTCCTCCCTCCTGAGTGCTGGGATTATAGGCATGTTCCACAACACCTCCAGGTTAAGTTAATTTTTGTACATTGTGTGACTTCGGGCCCTAACTTTATTCTTTTGCATGTGTATATTCGGTGTCCCCAGAATCTTTTATTGAAAAAAAAAAATTCTACAAAAAAAAACAAAAAAAAAATCGGGGCTGGAGAATGGCCTAGCGGTTAAGAGCGCCGGACCGCTCTTGCAGAAGGACCCGGGTTTGATCCCCAGCACCCACATGGCGGCCAAGAACCGTCTGAAACTCCATTCCAGGAGAACTCCAGTTCCAGGGAATCCGACACCCTCTCTGACCTCCGCTGCATTGCACGACACGGGTGCACAGACCTGCATGCAGACAGTACACTCATACACATACAGAAATAAATAAATAAATAAAAAATTAAAAAAAAATAGTAGGGATTCTCCCCCTAATTTTCGCTATGGTCGGAATGCACATATCCCCTTCAACATTACTCTTCTGAAATTTCTCTCCCAGCCAATGGTAATTAGGAAGCCTTTTGGAGATGATTAAGTCATGAATGGGTTTACTGTCCTGATTAAAGAAGCAAGAGGGAGTTTGGCTGCCCTTCCTCCATATGACACAGTAAAGAAAAGCTTTTTTTTGGGGGGGGGGCTTTTTGAGATATGGTCTTTCTGTACCCCAGCTGGCCCTGGAACTCCTATTGTAGACCCAGGCTGAACCTTCGAACTTAAGAGAGATCCGCCTGCTCTGACTCCCACTCTCTGTTGAATTCAAGGGCCAGCCTGGGCCTACATAAGTGGGTTCCAGGCAACAGGTTGTGGCTACAGGGGAGAACCCATGTCGCAAAAATAAACAAAAAAGACAAAAAAGTTTTGTAGCAGGAAATTGTTTAGCTTGAGGCACATATGCATTTGATGGTTGCCTGAAGATTCTCAGAGCCACCTAAATCCAAAGTGACCAATATGATCCCAATCAACTTTATAGATGTAATTTATGCTAATCATTCAATATTCTAAAATGCCCCTACCAACAATGCTTTTTGGCCTTCAAATTTCTGTTCTTTCCACTTGGAATACCCTTGCCCCTTGGTTTTATAAAATTTCAGTTCATTGCATCACTACTTTTTTTTTTACTACTGGCCTCTTTCTTACTCTATTATACTTTGCAAAAAACTGCACATTACTATTTGGTTTTCCAAATGAGAATAAAGGCAAAGATGGTGGGATGGTGCAAGCCTTTAATCCTAGCACCGGAGAGAAAGAGGCAAGCAGATAGGTTGAGATGAGGCTAACACTGGCTTATACATAGTTCCCCCCCCCCCCCCCCAGGCAACTGGGACTAAGAGGAGACCCTGTCTCAAAAAACAGCAAAGAAAAAGAAACAAAAAGGAACAAGCCAGCTAGGTGTGGCTTCTTTTCAAAGAAAAACAAAAACAACTCCCATCCCCGCCAAACACCACCAACAAAATCCCTACCTCATTCACCTGTCTCTCCAAAGCAACAGTATCAAGTACTGTTTTCTGTAGTTGAGACAGGATCCTGCTATGTACCACAGGCTAGCATAAAATTCACTGTGCAACTCAGACTAACCTCAAAAATCTCAATGGTACTTCTGCTGGAAGTTATCAAGTGCTGAGATCATATGCAGGCACAACCAGGTTATTTCTTGACTAAAATTTTTTTTTTCTTTTTTTTTTAATTTTTTAATTTGATATACAAATATTGTGTATGAATGTATTTTCTGCATGCAAGTCTGTGCACCCGTAACGTGCAATGCCGCGGAGGTCAGAAGAGGGCGTCGAACTCCCCTGGAACTGGAGTTCTCCTGGAATTGGAGTTTCAGACGGCTCTCGGCCGCCATGTGGGTGCTGGGGATCGAACCCGGGTCCTCTGCAAGAGCGGTCGGCGCTCTTAACCGCTAGGCCATCGCTCCAGCCCTTACTAAATGTTTTTAATGAATTCTCAAATTTTTATCCTACAAGAGTAGGAAACTGATAGTATACATGTGTGATCAGGGGCAACAAGGTACTATGAGTAGAGGCCATGGCAAGGCTATAGACATGAACAGCTATAGAATTTCCTAATCCTGACTGTGAAAAAGATGACTTGGTAAATGAATGGTGGTATGGCAGATCCAAACAGAGCTGATAGTAACCATTTCCTTGGGAAGAAAAATACCTCTAATCTTAAGATATTATGTACAGGTAAGAAATATATGACAGTAAATGGGAAACAAATGACTTAAGAAGAGCTACAGTGCCTGCAGTCCCAGCTTTGTGGGAAACTGAGGCAAGACAAAGTACTTGAGCTCAGGAATTTGGACCAGCCTGGAGAACACAGTGAGGAACCCTATCACTTCAAAGAAAATAAAGAGTCCCCTACTAAGTTTACTGTGGTAACAGTATATTCAGGTGGAGTCTGGTCTACTTTAAAATACCAAAAATATTAATCCTAGCACTTGGGAGGCAGAGGCAGGCAGATCTCTGTGAGTTCAAGGCCAGCCTGGTCTACAGAGTGAGTTCCAGGACAGCTGGGGCTACACAGAGACCCTGTCTCTAAAAGACAAAAACAAACAAACAAACAAAAAAATACAACACAGAACTGAGTGTTATGGCACAAGCCTTTAATCCCAGCACTGAGAAGGCAGAAAGAAGCAGGTGGACCTCTGTGTGTTCAAGGCCAGCCTGGTCTACATAGCATATTCCAAACCAGGTAGGGCTATTCAAGAAGACCCTGTCTCAAAACAAAAACAAATAAAAAAACCAGGGTCACAATTTTCCACGCGATAGCAGGAAAATGAGCAATTTCTTTTGAAGACAGGAGATATATGATAATACACAAATCCTTACCTTTTCAATGTCAACAACTTCTCTAACTTGCCTCTTCTTGTACCACTTTCACATTAACTTCTCCACTTTTTACATTTTATTTTTGCGTATGAACATTTTGCCTGCATGTAAGTGCACCTGTGTGTGCAATGGCTGCAGAGGCTAGAAGAGGACATCGGATCCCCTGGAGCTGGAGTTACAGATAGTTGTAAGCTGCCATGTGGGTGCTGAGAACCAAACCCAGGTCCCCTTCTAGAGCAGTTGATGTTCTTCTTAACCACTGAGTCATCTCTCCAGCCCCCTCCGTTCATTTTTTAGTCCAAATTGCTAGCTAAGAGGATAAGTTTTTCCAGAATAAGGTGGTTCTCATTCTGTCTTTAGTGCTACCAGTCCATTCAATGGGTACAATCCCCTTGTAAAGAAGATTACTGGGCTGGAGAGATGGCTCAGTGGTTAAGAGCACCAACTACTCTTGCAGAGGACCTGGGTTATATTCCCAGCACCCACATGGCAGCTAAGAACCGTTTTTGACTCCAGTCCCAAAGGAATCCGAAGCCCCCTTCTGACCACGGCATTGCACAACACGGGTGCACCAACCTACATGCAGACAGTAGACTCATACACATAAAAAAAAAATTACTAAGAACTCTAGACTCTGGACAGAGAGGGTCATCCACTAATTCTAGAAACCTATCTCCAGAAGCTACCGTGGCTAACCTCAGTCTTTTTTTTTTTTTTTTTTTTTTTAGGCAGGGTCTCCCGGTAGTCCCAGCTGTCCTGGAACTCACTCTGTAGACCAGGCTGGCCTTGAACTCACAAAGATCAGCCTGCCTCTGCCTCCAGAGTGCTAGGATTAAAGGCATGCACTACCATGCCCAGCTAACCTCAGTCTTTTACAAGACTGTTTACAAGGCACTGTTATGTAGGCCAGGCGGGCCACAAATTCTTAATCCTGCTGCTACTACTGCTTTCCATCCTGGAATTACAGGCAACTATCATCATGCCTAGCCATAGCTGAGTTTTTAGAAATAAGTAAAATCACGTGAGACCTGGTGGTGGAAACCTGTAATCTCTGCTACCTGGGAAGCTGAGGCATAGGATGCTAAATTCTAGGCTGGCTTGTGCTCAAAGCCAGCCTAGCTGTGTGTGATGGTTAATCCTGGGTGTCAACTTGACTGGACTAAGGAACAAATAAGAGAAAAAGGGTCTTCTGATTGACCACCTCAACCCGGATGGCCCACCCCAAATGTGGGCGGTTACCTTCTGCCGGCAGGCAGTATTTAAGGCCAGGGCAGCAGGAGCTGGGCCCTTTTTCTTCCTGTGGCTTGCTTCTCTCATCTGGTGAGTTTGTCTTGCTGCTGTGATCAACCTTTCGGATCCTAGCGTGTACTGAGACTGGCAGATCTCCTGGAATCCATTCAGGCCTTCAGCACTAGACTGGGACTACTGAGACATCCAGCCTTGTGGACTGAGCAGTTCCCTGGATTCCCGGCCTCTCCAGTTTGGCGCTACTGTTGAGCTCCGTCACGTGAGCAAATCAATAAATTGTATATAGTTATATATTCATCCTGTTGCTTCTGTTTCTTTAGAGAACCCTGACTAATACAGTGTGGATGTAGCTCAGTGGTCAAGCACTTGCACCTTCCTACAATGTACAAGGCCATAGGTTCAATGCCCACTACCAAGGAAAACAAAAGAAATGAGTCATGTCATACTGGAACTCGCTTTTGGTTTAGAATCTTTACTTGACTGTGAATAATAAGGCTTAGGATATAGTAGGTTTCAAAGCTGGCAACAATTTGATTATCAGCAGTGTAACTTGATTACAGCGTCCCCCATTTTCTAGGCATTCAGTTAGAATCTGGCTCAGCTCCTGAAAACTCATCTACTTTCTCTTCTGATTGCTTCTTATCTAGCTGGCAGGAGGAACTTCCGAGAAACATGATGTAGTAGGCACTGCAGTATACTGGCTGCTTGTTAGGGTTAGAATAAACCTGTTCAGGTTTGAGGGATGTGAAAGGGTTAGCTCCATAGGCAATGACGTGTGTATCCAAGTCCACAAGAATCTGCAAAGAGGCTGCCAATTCCTGTTGGCTGAGGAAAAAGGAAAATTGCTGTTCTGATTATGAGATTATAGAAGTTGTTCAAGAATACTGCATTTCAATATTGATCTGATCAATCCCCCAAATTACCTAAAGCTGAACTAGGTGAGGACTCTTTTTTTTTTTTTCCTCCCAAATGTTTCACTAAATAGCATAGGACTTAAAGAGCAAAAGAAAAGAAAAAAGCCACATGCGAGAAGGAAGAACATCCTCCTGTGATGACAGATGGGCAAGGGGAGTCAAAATGGGTGCATATGTACACAGGGATAAGTGAGTCAGGAAAGTAGCACAGACAGAAATAATCAAAACCTGTAAACAGTAATCAACGTAGGAATTTCATAGTCACGAAGTAGCAGCAGGGTAGGTAGCCACGCTTCCATTAAGTTTGGGGAGGCATGGAAACCTGCAGAGTAAGGGAAATGGAAAGAGATAGGGAAAAGGCTGAGGTGGCCCCTCGTACACAGCAGGACACCTCTTTGATTGCATCACCCCTCGCGCTGCTCATCCAGTTCTCATGATCTACCAACTTCTAGGTAAAATATACATTCAGAAATGATCAAGCTCATTATCACACTGTGCTTAATAAGGCCAAATTAATGAAATTGCAAAGATTAAAGTACCAGGATATCAGATTACATGCTCCTGAAAGAAAAAGAAAAAAAAAGTGCCAGGATGGAAAATTTTCAGGGGAGTAACTCAGTATTCCTTTGAATTAATGTTTTTTTGTGTGTGTTTGTTTTTTTGTTTTGTTTTTTTTTTGTCTTTTTGAGACAGGGTCTCCCTTTAGTCCCAGCTGGCCTGGAGCTTACTCTGTAGACCAGGCAGGCCTTGAACTCAGAGATCCACCTGCCTCTGCCTCCCAAGTGCTAGGATTAAAGGCGTGCACCATCATGCTCGGCTGAATTAATGGCTCTTACCTGGATGGAATGCCGCTACCAAATCTGGACGGCTTAGATGCCCAGTCTCTATCTGTTCCTCCCAGAAATCATGATAGAGGCCCCTGTGGCCACTAAGTTGAACTGTTCCAGGTTCCAGGGATGAAGCTGAGGTGCTCTGTAAAAAGCCAGCAGCCACGTCCACACCCACCATGATCACATGGAAGCCAAGGTGTTCAGGAAACATGTAGCCAAGCTCATTATAGTCCCCAGCACGAATGAGAAATGTCTCCACGTGGGATGCACCTACTACATGCAATGTACTTCCCCCAGTCTTCCCAACATCTATCTCCAGGGCCCGAAGCCCTAGGCCCAATGTTAAGGGCCGTGACAGAGCATCTGTCATCAACCGCTTCAAAGAGCCATGTAGGACATCTGGGTCTGGCCTTGGCCTTCCTACACTGGCCCAAAGTGTGGTCATAGCATGACTACCTAGCACAGCACCCAATGTAGCCTCTAGCTCTAAACCCCTCATAGAAAACCAGGAATCCCAATCCTGTATATCTTCAGATGGCCATGGCCAAGGTCCTGAGGGTAGGATAAAATCACCTGCAGGGAAGAAGGAAAGATAAGTGAGCAGGGCTCGAGACGGCTCAGCAGTTAGAGGTTCTCTTAGAGACGACCTGAGTTTGGTTCCCAGTATCCACATAAGATGGCTCATAACTGCCTATAATTCCAGCTCAAGGGGGTCCAACACCCTCTCTTGGGCTCCATAAGCACTGCACTCATGTGAACAAATTCACACACACACAGAAAACAATTAAAATTAGCAAATCCTTCCTTGGCTTCAAAATTCCTTCTTCAATAATTCCTCAGTATTCGTTCTGCCAACCTGTAAGTACAAGTGTCCACAGCCCTTGCCACAGCTCCTCACTGTGCCTTTATAGCAACATGTTTTCTTTTTTTTTCAACTACAATTACCATTATGGTAAAATTAATTCAGTATCCCCACTCTACCTGTGACCAGAAGCCATTCCATGACACGATCCACAGCCACAAGACAAAGCTCTTGACAAACCTTCCTGTGTACAGGCCAATCTGACCTCTGACACTCTCTATCACAGTAATAGACATTTCTGCACCTAAAAAGATGAGTCACAGAAATAGATGTTCTTCTATCACAAAGGTGAGGTGTGTCCCAGGATGGGATCTGGAAAACTACCTAGGAACCAAGTCTAACAAACAGTTAAGGATGGTGCAGAGAGGAGTGACTGCTGACACACTAAACATGAGAGCCACATTGGCAGGTGAGGCAGAAGGATTAGGAAAACCTGTTTAAAACAATTTACTTTTTACATCTCTTTCAGAAAAACAAAAACAAAAGCAGAGTTTCCAGCTGCCTTCTAACAGGGATGGATCAACTTCAATGTTCTCAGAATAGATATGATCTTACCCTGTGTGCATTCAAGGAGAGAGAGTATGGTTTCTCTTTTTCCTCATCTCCCCACGACAAAATAAGCAGGATTAAAACTGTGTGGGTTTATTTACTTATTTATTTTGAGACAGGGTCTCCCTGTAGCCCCAGCTGTCCTTGGAACTATGTAGACCAGGCTGGCCTTGAACCCACAGAGATCTGCCCACCTCTGCCTCTGCCTCCTGAGTGCTGGGATTAAAGGTATGTGCTACCACGTCTAGCTGTCTGGTTTCTGTAGCTGGAGCCACACAAAATGGGAAACTAATATTTTTAAAACTAATTTTTTTTTCCTTTTGGAATGAGGACTCTGTGTTGGATCACTTCTGCATGTCTCTTTTACTAGCACTACATGTCACCTCTTACAGTGTCGCAGAACCTTGGAGTCTGATAGTCCACTAGGGAGTGCTTTACAATGAGCACAAAATCGGAACGTGTCCTCCATCCTCTGGAACATTTCTTGTGGACTTCGAAATCCAAAGCTTGATGATGGGGTACCTCCATCTACCACCGACCTATAAGTGTGATGAAAGAATGGCAATAGGGAAGATCTCCAGAAATCTCCCGTGTGCTTCCCCTTTGCCTTCTATGTTTTTAGGTACCCTATTTATCCCATTCCCATAATTTCTTGAGCAAATTTTATTTCCTTTATAGTAACAGAACTGACAAAATCCTGCATTACAAGTACCTTACACTGACCGGGTGTGGTGGCACACGCCTTTAATCCTAGCACTCGGGAGGCAGAGGCAGGTGGATCTTTATAAGTTCAAGGCCAGCCTGGTCTACAGAGTGAGTTCCAGGACAGCTGGCGCTACAGGGAGACCCTGTCTCGAAAAGACAAAACAAAAAACAAGTACCTTACACTGTCCAAACTATACTCCTCCTTCTGAAGCACTTGTACTAAAGACACTAGGTTCCATAGAGCTGGTCACTCACTTGTATTCTTCATAGCTTTTCATGTTCAGCTTTTGGAGGATCAGCTGGGACAGACCAGGTACATTACTGTCCAAAGTGAAGAAGCCAAGTGCATCAATGCTAGGGCCGTGTTTTGAGAGGGCACAAGGCATAGGAGGCACTACTTCAGGAGGGCTTACAACCATGGGAGCCCCTGATGGGGGTTTCTTGTACTTTCTCCGCCGCCGCTGTGAACGTGGAGCCATGGGTCTTCCCAATGAACCTGGAGGCCATATGCAAAACAGGTATGAAATAAAATTTGACAAACTGGATGCATGTTTTCAGGTACTTGACTTTATACATCACATTCCAGTCTCTCAGCCCCAGGGTATCAGTAAGTTTATAGATTACTGCCATTCACAACCAGTTATGAAAAAGAGAAGACATGGGGCTGGAGAGATGGCCTAGCGGTTAAGAGCAAGCGCCAACCACTCTTACAGAGGACCCAGGTTCGATACCCAGCACCCACATGGCAGCCAAGAACTGTCTGAAACTCCAATTCCGGGAGAACTCCAGTTCCAAGGGAATCCAACACCCTTTTCTGACCTCCGCGGCATTGCACGACACGGGTGCACAAACCTGCATGCAGACAGTACATTCATACACATACAGAAATAAATAAAATGAAAAAAAATAAAGTTAAAAAAAAAAGAGAAGAGAAAGATGGGCATGGTGCTTTCTGTCTATAATCCTAGTACTTGAGAAGCTAAGGAAAGAGGATCACAAGTTTGAGGCCAGCCTGGGTTATACAGCAAGACTCAAGCAAAAACAAAAATGAAAACAAAGACGAAAGACAGTAATACTGTGCAGTATTATTTGTACATGTGTATTTTAGATGTTCTATATAGGTAAGTAAATGTACAAACTAAGGTCTTACAAAGCTCTTAAAGTAGTGGATAGGTCGGGCGTGGTGGTGGACACCTTTAATCCTAGCACTTGGGAGGCAGAGGCAGGCAGATCTTTGTTAGTTCAAAGCCAGCCTGGTCTACAGAGCGAGTTCCAGGGCAGCTGGGGCTACAGGGAGACCCTGTCTCGAAAAGACAAAAAAAAAAAAAAGTAGGGCTGGAGAGATGGCCTAGCGGTTAAGAGCGCCGACCGCTCTTACAGAGGACCCGGGTTCGATCCCCAGCACCCACATGGCGGCTGAGAACCATCTGAAACTCCAATTCCAGGAGAACTCCAGCTCCAGGGGAATCCGACACCCACTTCTGACCTCCGTGGCATTGCACGACACAGGTGCAGACTTGCATGCAGACAGTACATTCGTACACATACAGAAATAAATAAAAATTAATAAAATTAAAAATAAAAAGTAGTGGATAGGAATTGGGTTGATCAAATTAGACTCTAGACATACCTACAATGTATGATACCTTTCTTTGTGACAGGAGAGGATCTACAGGACATGCAGACCACACTGGTCCCTGATGCTTCTGCCTCTACTTCCCAAATGCTAGGACTACAGGCGGTGACTACCACATCTGATTTATGCAGTGTTGTGGATGGAACCCAAGAATACATATATATTTGGCAAGCACTATTCCAGGTGAGGTATATCCCCAACCTGTTAAACACTTTAATAAGGAGAATTTATTTTTATTTATTTATTTTTTTGGTCTTCTCAAGACAGGGTCTCCATCTAGCCCCAGCTGGCCTGGAACTCTCTCTGTAGACCAGGCTGGCCTTGAACTCACAAAGATCTGCCTGCCTCTGCCTCCCAAGTGCTAGGATCAAAGGCTTGTGCCACCACGCCCGGCAGAGATTTTATTTATATATATATATATATTGGGTACACAGGATATTTTACTGTTTTGGTTTCGAGGACAGCATCTCATGTAGTCCAGGAATGTGCCCCCATATCTGTCTCAACACACAGAATTCTTTTTTTTTGGTCTTTTTGAGACAAGGTCTCCCTGTAGCCCCAGCTGTCCTGGAACTTGCTCTGTAGACCAGGCTGGCCTTTAACTCACAAAGATCCACATGGCTTTTATTGAAGCATTCAGGAGGCAGAGGTGGAAACAAACAGATTTCTGTGAGTTTGAGACTAGTCAGTGCTACACAGTGAGATCCTGTTTCAAAAAATCAACTTGGCCTACATAGTAGGTTCAAGGTCAGCTGTGGTAACAGGGAGACACTGTCAAAGAAAAAAGAGAGAAGAAAAAAAGCAATGTAAGACATAAATTATGGTTGGAACCTGGAGCTGGAGTTACGGAGGGTTATTAGCCACTATGCAGGTGATAGGAATCAAACCTGTGAACCTTTGTCCTCAGCAAGAGGAGCCGGTGCTCTAAACGGCTGAGCCATTTCTCTAGCCTGAGTTTTTAAAATTTTTAAAAATTTATTATTAGTAGGGCCGGGTGTGGTGGCGCACGCCTTTAATCCTAGCACTTGGGAGGCAGAGACAGGCGGATCTTTGTGAGTTCAAGGCCAGCCTGGTCTACAAGGTGAGTTCCAGGACAGCTGGGGCTACAGGGAGACCCTGTCTCGAAAAGACAAAACAAAAAACAAGTACCTTACACTGTCCAAACTATACTCCTCCTTCTGAAGCACTTGTACTAAAGACACTAGGTTCCATAGAGCTGGTCACTCACTTGTATTCTTCATAGCTTTTCATGTTCAGCTTTTGGAGGATCAGCTGGGACAGACCAGGTACATTACTGTCCAAAGTGAAGAAGCCAAGTGCATCAATGCTAGGGCCGTGTTTTGAGAGGGCACAAGGCATAGGAGGCACTACTTCAGGAGGGCTTACAACCATGGGAGCCCCTGATGGGGGTTTCTTGTACTTTCTCCGCCGCCGCTGTGAACGTGGAGCCATGGGTCTTCCCAATGAACCTGGGGGCCATATGCAAAACAGGTATGAAATAAAATTTGACAAACTGGATGCATGTTTTCAGGTACTTGACTTTATACATCACATTCCAGTCTCTCAGCCCCAGGGTATCAGTAAGTTTATAGATTACTGCCATTCACAACCAGTTATGAAAAAGAGAAGACATGGGGCTGGAGAGATGGCCTAGCGGTTAAGAGCAAGCGCCAACCACTCTTACAGAGGACCCAGGTTCGATACCCAGCACCCACATGGCAGCCAAGAACTGTCTGAAACTCCAATTCCGGGAGAACTCCAGTTCCAAGGGAATCCAACACCCTTTTCTGACCTCCGCGGCATTGCACGACACGGGTGCACAAACCTGCATGCAGACAGTACATTCATACACATAAAAAATATAAAAAAATAAAATTATATTTTAACCATGACTTGTTTGGAATAGAGGCATTAGGTTTTTGTTTTTGTTTTTGTTTTTTTATTCTTTTCGAGACAGGGTCTCCCTGTAGCCCCAGCTGTCCTGGAACTCACTCTGTAGACCAGGCTGGCCTTGAACTCACAAAGATCCACCTGCCTCTGCCTCCCAAGTGCTAGGATTAAAGGCGTGCGCCACTGCGCCCGGCTGAGGCATTAGTTTTTAAGAAAAAAAAACAATAAAACGTTAGTACAAATAAACTATCTCAAATTTCATCATGAAAAGAAAGAAAAAACAGTAAGGTTAGTAAAATGGGTGAGATGGTAAGGTGCTTGCCAGCAAGCCTAATAACCTCAGGTCCATCCCCAGAACCCACATGGTGGAAGAAAAGAAACCAACTCCCAAAAGCTGTCCTATGACCGTTATACATTGTGTATGTGTGCACAAACACAAATATAATTAAGAATTTTTTTTCAAAAAACAACAAAAACCACAGCCAGGCATAGTGACTCACACCTTTAAATCCCAGCACTTGGAGACAGAAGCAAGCAAATATTTGTAAGACTGAGGTGAGCCTGGTCTACATAGAAATTTCCAGGCTAGATCAGGCCTTAGAGAGACCCTGTCCAAATCACCCCTGCCCTGCCCCAAAGTTCTGTAAACACGATTAAAAAGATAAGAAGGGGGAATGGGTTTACAAAACTTCAATAAAAAATTGGCTTTGGAAAAAAATGTTAAAACAAAAAGATATTAAAAGAGTATCTGTAGATATTGAGAGATTAAGAAGTTATTAATAGCTAGGCTAAGTGTCTCCAGAGACAAGAACATAAGAACACTGGCAGCAGTTGGTTTTACAACAAATGAGGTAAAGTTCACATGAGCTATCATATTTTGTTATGAAAATGGCCTGATATTTGATCCTTCTAGACTAGATTTCTTAAAGGGAAACCTCTAGAATCAAGATTCAGCTGTAAAAATTTATATAGGTAGCAAACCCAACAAAGCCCTCCCAGCAGCACACAGCTTGTACCTTTGTCTTGAACATGGCTCTTATAAACCCTAGGTTGAGGTTAATGGAGAAACCAGCTTCAATTTTTCTTTTGTTTTTTTTAAATTTTTTAAAAATTTTATTTATTTTTGTATGTTTATGAATGTACTGTCTGCATTTAGGTTTGTGCACCTGTGTTGTGCAATGCTGCGGAGGTCAGAAGAGGCTCTTGGATTCCCCTGGTACTGGAGTTCTCCTGGAATTGGAGTTACAGACAGTTCTTAGCCACCATGTGGATGCTGGGGATTGAACCCGGGTCCTCTGCAAGAGCGGTCAGTGCTCTTAACCGCTAGGCTATCTCTCCAGCCCCTTAATTTTTCTTTTGTATCTTATTTCTCCTCATTGATTTCCATCCACTCTTCTATTATCCTTCCTCAATGCATGGAGGAATGGACTGTTTAAGTTCACCTGTATTTTCTATATTACCACTGATGAAGACTTGTTGAAAACGCATTGTCTGGGGCTGGAGGGATGGCTCAGAGGTTAAGAGCACCTGACTGCTCTTGCAGAGGATCTGGGTTCAATTCCCAGTACCCACATGGAGGCTAAGAACCATCTTTAACTCCAGTTCCAGGGGAATCCGACGCCTTCTTCTGACCTCCACAGCATTGCGTGACACGGGTGCACAGACCTACATGCAGACAGTACACTCATACACACAAAAAATAATAAATTGGTCTACAAAGTGAGTTCCAGGACAGCTGGGGCTACAGGGAGACCCTGTCTCGAAAAGACCAAAAAAACAAAAAAAAAAAAAAACCAAAAACAAAAAAACAAAAACTGATTGTCTTTAAGCTTAAGAGGCATGTCTCTGTAACAAAGAACAGATGGGATTGCCCTTGCTCTTCATATCTCCTATTTCCAAGCTCTGACTTTGTGTCCTTGAAATTATTTCCTTCCCTCCCCCACTTCCTTCATACTAGGGATCAAACCCTGGCTTCCTGAATTCCAAGTAAGTATTCTGTCATCACATTACTGATTATGGTTGACAAGGTCTCATATAGCCCAGGCTAGCCTTGCATTAGTCTAAAATGGCCATAAATTTCCGATTCTTCTGCATCTACTTCCTAAGTGCTAAAATTACAAGCATGCATCACCATGCCAAGTTACACTGTGCTGGAGATTTAACCCAGGGCTTCATACATGCTGGGCCAGCACTTTGAGCTAAATCCCCAGTTCCTTGCTACCCATGTTTAATCACCATACAAGCTCATGTGCTCAGTATTTCCAGAACTGTCATTCTAGAAAAAGCATTTAATTGCTCTGTGTAGTTACTCCCCAGGTAAAGATGGAACCTTCCTAAATCCCTTTTAAAAGAATATTTTATTTACAGCTGAGCATGCTTTTAATCCCAGCACTCGGGAGGCAGAGGTGAATCTGTGAGTTCAAGATCAGCCGGGTCTACATAGTGAGTTCCAGACTAGCTGGGGCTACAGAGGGACCCTGTCTCAAAAAGACCAAAAGAAAAATTTTTAGTTACTATATTTACTTTTTGTGTATGAATGTATTTCTTGCATGTGTATAAGTGGACCCATATAATGCAGTGCCCTTGGAGAACAGAAAATGGTGTCAGATCCCCTGGAACTGGAGTTACAGATGGTTAATAGCTACCACGTGGATGCTGGGAATTGAACCCAGGTCCACTGCAAGAGCAGTCAGTGCTCTTAAACCACTGAGCCATCTCTCAAGCTCCTAAATCCTTAGTTTTTTGTTTTTTTTTTTTTACCATATACTGGTCATAGAGGAAAAGTATCTCTGCTTTGAGACAACTTAAAGGTCTTAAATACCAGGATTTATAATGAATTATCTTCCTGAAATTAAACTATTTTTGCTACAGCAGACAATTAAGGTCAGAAAGATATTGCCTCATTTAGCTGCATTTTGGATGCATCTGGATATCTCCTTCCAATGGAAGATTCGCTCTTGGAAATGTGTGTGTGTGTGTGTGTATGTGTGTGTGTGTGTCTGTGTCTGTGTCTGTGGGGGCAAGGGGGTGACTTAACTACCTACAAGTCAAAAGGAGCACATTGCTTGAGGAAAAAGTGGTAAAAGTGCAATCACAATGTCAGAGACTCTTCTATGTCTAGAGTACACTGACTATGCTATAAATGTATTGGCTTTATTTGAAAGGTGAGAATGTAGGAGCAACAAGTAAGGTCTTTAAATCTGTGTGTGTGTGTGTTGTGTGTGTGTGTGTGTGTAGTGGACTGTGTGTGTGTGGGTGTGTGTGTAAATGTTTATGAGTCTGTGTACGGTAGATCCAGACCTATCATCTTAGCCGTATCTCGTAACTCTTCCTACAAAACGCCCTAGGCAGGACTCCTCCAAGTTCAAGGACATATAAACTGAGAAAGCAGGGGCATGGATGAGATGGCCTAGTGGACTAAGAATGGATCCGAGCTGGCTCTTCGCAGAGGACCCCGCGGGTTCAATCCCGGGACTCCAGATGTGCCTGGCAGTTGGAAAAAAAAACATCTTTAACTCCTGTTCCAGGGGGAATCCAACAACCTCTTATGACCTCCGCGCTTGCATTGCATGTTTGCACAGACCTACATGCAGGACAGTACATTTCATACACATACAAATAAAAAAAATAAACTCAGAAAGGCAAAGAAAAACAATGACAACAAAAACACCCCAAGGCCAAGCCCCCACAAAAACCCAGATGAGCCGGGCATGGTGGCGCCACGCACTTTATCCTAGCACTGGGAGGCAGAGGCAGGAAATCTCTGAGTTCAAAGTCCAGCTTGGTTTACAGAGTGTGTTCCAGGAAGCTGGGGCTATAGTGAGGCCATGTTGAAAAGACAAAAAAAAAAAAAAAAAAAAACCCAAAACCAGATGAGGATGGCAGGGTAAAGCCAGAAAGCAGTGCTAAGTTCTCAGAACTCACTACAGTCTAACCTACTTTACCTAGAAAGCCATCAGTATTATAAAAACTTTTTCTTATTTTTTTTTTGGCTTTTCAAGACAGGGTTCCCTGCGGCCCCAGCTGTCCTGGAACTCACTGTGTTGGACCAGGCTGGCCTTTGAACTCACAAAGATCCGCCTGCCTTGCCTCGCCAAGTTGCTAGGATCAAAGGCGTGCACCACCACGCCCGGCTATAACACTTTTTCTAGTCATTCCAGATACCTTAAGATTCTAATTCCTAGTATATAAGAGAAAGCAACAATGCTAAAGACTCCAGAGGAAGTATAAAGATAGCTTCTAAAAGAACTCTTATCCTTCATCTCCAAAGTATAAACCAAAACATTAAACAGAAGTCACCCATCTTTCTCCCTCCTGATTAACACATGCGCTACCTTTCAAGTAAGATGGTCGTATTCTATCTGCAGACAAGGAGGGCCCATTTAAGGTTCTCTACTTCACCAGCAAACACAGAACTCTTTGGGGAGAGGGAAGGATGCATGGTGGCTCACACTTGTAATTCCCTGGAGACTGAGGCAGGAGGATCGAAGAGTCTGGAGGGCAAGCCATCGCTCTCTCATCAAAACTCCAAAAAGCCAAAAATCCAAAAAGAGTAGGGAAGGGATAGGCACAGAAAAAAAAAAAAATTTACAAATTATTTATATGGAGGCCAGGTGTGGGGCACGTGCCTTTTGATCTCAGCATTGGGAGGCAGAGGCAGGTGGAATCTCTAAGTTCAAGGCCAGCGCTGGTCTACAGAAAGTTGAGTTTCAGGGCAGCTGGGACTAAGGGAGACCCTGTTCTCAACAAAAAAACAAAAAAAAAAAAAAAGTACATAGGACACTAAAACCAACAAAAAAAAGCCTCTCAACATATTATGAGCCTGACACTTAGCTGCTTAATCCATGATTAACACGCCACAGGGTGATAAATACTTACAGAATTATAAACTCAACTAAGCAGACAGATTGATGGGAAAGTGACTTACCCTGTTAAGCCCTAGGCTTGCTTCCTTCTCTTTCCTCCAAGTGAAGTGAGTGAGTGATCTCTTCACGTCTAGGCTGGGCCTCGTTTGCAGCTGTTTCTTCATATCACTTTCTTATGCATACTGCTGAAATGCTGGGTCTCAGTGACTTAAGTGTGACCTGCCAACCAGACAGACAGGGCTGAATTCTCCCTAACCAGGCAACTAAGGATCTGGACCCCTGCCGGAGTTCTCCTTCAGACCTTCATTGTCTTCCAAGAAGGCTCAAGACTGTCAACACTCCCCAACTCACCAAGAGCCAGACAGGTTGAGGAAAGATGAAACCTGCTGTTTCCTGGACATCTTTCAAGGCAGTATTTCTGCTCTGTTTATAGCTTCAGGACAGAGGAAAGAAATGCCCTGGGATTAATTAAGGAGTCAATATTTGCCTCAAGGATAGGTGCCAGAACAAAGGATCCTTGGAAAATGTAGATGTCAATCTAGAAGCAGGATCAGTTCCCCCAGGCCTAGGACACTGGTCCTATTGAATATATGACTATAACACCCATTTTTTTTTTTTTTTTTTTTTTTTTTGCTTACACCGTGAACTTACATCAAGCCTGGAACTTCTAGCAATGGTCTTGGAATGTGGGATATCAGTTTACAGTTTTGATATAGAGAAAAGGTTCCAAAAGAATCCCAAACTGTAGAAAACATGAACAAAAGCAGGTAAGGTGGAAGAAAAGTGTTAAGGGGGTCAATGAGATGTTATTTAGCATTATGTAAAATAGCTGTTAAAAAATGAAATCTATTGCCAGGTGTGGTGGTGCTCGCCTAGAATCCCAGCACTTGGGAGGCAAAGGCAGGCAGATCTCTGTGGGTTCAAGGCCTGCTTGGTCTTACATGTGAGCTCCAGGCCAGCTGACTAAAAGGGAGACGCCTATCTCAAAAGACAAAAAAAATAAAAATTATTATATACAGAAAGCACGATTAAATTGGCAGTATGCGCTACTATATAGTAATTTATTGTGAGCAAAGACTTCAGGCTAACTTCAAATTTAACTGCCTCAAAATTAAACTATGACTCTCTCTGAGGTCATTAGATCCATTACTAATGGCCAAAGTGACTAACGTGGGCCTCTACATCGACATCACCGCAGACATGGACTTTTTGTTCTTGTTTTGTTTTTCGAGACAGGGTCTCCCGGCATGCAGTATCGCTGCGCACTGTCCTGGAATTTGTTGTATAGACCAGACTGGCCTGAACACACAAAAAGCATTCTGCCGGCTTCTGCTTCCCAAGTGCTTAGGATTAAAGGGTTGTACGCCACCACACCAGGCTTTTTTTTTTTTTTTTTTTTTTTTTTTTTTTTTTTTTTGTTTGTGTGTTTTGTGTGTGCTGTGTGCATGTAGGTTTTTTGCACCGTGTCGTGCAATGCCGGAGGTCAACATCGCATAGTGGCGGTCGCGCTCCATTGAATATAGGTAAAGTTCTCCTGGAATTGGAGTTACAGACGGTTCTTAGCCGCCATGTGGGTGCTGGGGATCAAACCCGGGTCCTCTGCAAGAGCAGTTGATGCTCTTAACCACTAGGCTATCTTTCCAGCCCAGAAGTGTTATCTTTAAAAAGACTAATGAAACAGGAAAAAAACTTGACTGGGAGGTTTATATTTTAGCATTACTACTACTTGCACTGGTAGACATTAAACGTAACAATTTAGAAATCTGAATGCACTTGGGAGGCCAAGGCAAGAGGATAGTTCAAGGATAACCTGGAGTATATAGAATCTGTGGGAAAAAAAAAAAGGAAGTAGGAAGAAGGAAAGAAGTAAAAGAAGGTGGGGTAGTTTGGAAAAGAGAATGATTTCCTATTTTATAGGCTGAAAAAATTCTTTGAGGATGTTGGCTGACACTACTGTTTTTGCTCACAGTTTTTTCTGGTCCTTTTGAGACATGGTCTCCCTTTCGTCCCAGCTGGCCTGGAACTCACTCTGTAGACCAGGCTGGCCTTGAACTCACAGAGATCTGCCTGCCTCTGCCTCCCAAGTTCTAGGATTAAAGGCATGTGCCACCATGCCTGGCCTCTGAGTTGCTCTTTTAATTTTTCCCTTCAACCTATAATTTTTCTAGTTGTTGATTTAACCTTCCTCATGACTCCCATAACGCTATATAACCCTACTCAAGAATGAAAGGGCTGGGGCTGGAGAGATGGCCTAGCGGTTAAGAGCACTGACCGCTCTTGCAGAGGACCCGGGTTCGATCCCCAGCACCCACATGGCGGCCAAGAACCGTCAGAAACTCCAATTCCAGGAGAACTCCAGTTCCAGGGGAATCCGACACCCTCTTCTGACCACCTCGGCATTGCATGTCACGGGTGCACAAACTTGCATGCAGACAATATGTTCATACACATATGGAAATAAATAAAAAAATAATAATAAAAAAAAGAATGAAAGGGCTATGGAGTTCCTAGCAGTTGATATACTAATTAAGTTCAACAATGTGTAATGTTGATAAAACAGTACCATTATAAAAAAAATATCTTACCAGCTGGGCGTGGTGGTACATGCCTTTAATCTTAACACTTGGGAGGCAGAGGCTGGCGGATCTCTGTGAGTTCAAGGCCAGCCTGGTCTATACAGGGAGCTCCAGGGCAGCTGGGACTAAAGGGAGACCCTGTCTCAAAAATACAAAAAAAAAAAAATCTTTAAGGTATACATTACACAATAGCTTTAGAGGCAGTTAATAGACTGGTTTGTAAATTAGAGGCCAGGCTTGGTGGCACCTTTATTCCCAGCACTCGGGAGGCAGAGGCAGAGGCAGAGGCAGGCGCATCTCTGTGAGTTCAAGGCCAGCCTGGTCTACATAGTGCACTCCAGGCCACCAGCTGGGACTAACAAGAGACCCTGTCTCCAAAAAACAAAAGCAAAAAATAGAGACACTATAATAATCAACCATTTATGTCTTGCTTTTTTTTTTTTTTTTTTTNAATGTACTGTCTGCATGCAGGTCTGCGCACCCGTGTCATGCAATGCCGCGGAGGTCAGAAGAGGGTGTCGGATTCCCTTGGAACTGGAGTTCTCCTGGAATTGGAGTTTCAGATGGTTCTTTGCCACCATGTGGGTGCTGGGGATCGAACCCGGGTCCTCTGTAAGAGCGGTCGGCGCTCTTAACTGCTAGGCCATCTCTCCAGCCCTTATGTCTTGCTTTTTATATGGAATCTGGAAAGTATATATAAGTATATATGTAAACTGATGCTTTATAGTATGTATCATTGTAATTATTGCTTAAAATTATTGATATTGCCAGGTGTGGTGATGCATACCTTTAGTTCCAGCACTAGGAGGGCAGAGGCAGGCGTATCTCTGAGAGTTCAAGGCCAGTCTGGTCTACATAGCGAGCTCCAGGCCAGCTGGGACTAAAGGGAGACCCTGTCTCAAAAGGACCAAAAAAATAAAAATAAAAAATCTTGATATTATATTACAAAATATGAGCAATTTCTCTCAATTCACACAATCCTGTACTTACCTGGGTTATGCCAGGAGTACAAGGACAGAACAATCCAATTACTGTATTTCTTTTGCTTATCGTTAAAATACCCAATAATTTTTGAATATCACTATAAAAAAAGTTCTAGATAAGAATATTTATTTCAACTAAAAGGTAATGAAAATAGTGACTTTTATCTGTGGTATTTAGAGTTGAACCCAGGGCTTTGCACATTTTTTGCAATCAAGAATCCTAACACTGAACTATATCCCTAACCCCCAAATAGTGACTTTAAATATTAGATTTAGTAAGACTATTATATGCATCCAAGGTCCTCTAGTACTTACTTACTCATATAAAAACAATAACAAAAGTTTAATGGGGGGGAAGCAAAATTTATGAAGACAAGAATTTGATCAAATCACCATGAAATATCTACAAGATAATCTTCTCTGTAGGGTATCAAGCTCCATTAACAGTATTTTAAAATTTCTATGAAAAGGTCAAATCAAACTGAAGCTTCCAAATAAAACCAAACACAGAAATAGGAGCAGCGGCCCATGCATGGAATTTATTGTGTGCTACTGTTTATAAAATATTCGAATAGTCCTGCACATGCATAATATTTCCAACTTAAGACAGGAGACCATACAGGGTGCACTTTCTGGCAAACAAAACAACAGATGGTTCCGCTGCCTTGGAGTTTTGAGTTGTATTCCAGGGCATGTGGGAAGCAGGCCACCAAAATAAAGGGAAATACCAAACTACAGTGGCAATCAGTACAGGTCAATAATTGTCTAAAATCAGCATATGGTTCCATTTAGTTTAACCAGGCAATTCTGTAACTATCAAAAGTAAAATTTCAACATGCAGTCTTGACTTTTATGCTTCCACTAACATCTGAAGGATTTAACAGAACCATTGCTTCTAGGCTGCATTGCTTAATCAAAAAACATTTCCAGACATTTAAATTTTTCCTTTACATTTAAACATAAAAATGAAAGCCAGCAGCAAATCACCCTGGTGGTTTTTTTAAGCAACTGGAGTACTCACAATAAACTAAAATTTCTCATATCATCTAGGTAACCTATACATGTTGTACCTGTACATCATAAGTCTATATATTAAATATTTGCAAAATGAAAACATGCATACACAAAATACATCAAGTTTTACAGACATGATTTGAATTAAAATTTACTTTGACAATGTACAAACTTCTTTTAAAGAACCTTAAATGAGTAATTCTGTAATTCTTCATAATTTTGAAATTTAGAGGTTTTCACTTAAATCTCTGGGGTATAAATCTCAAAAGATACGGGCAAAAAAGATTCCAAGTTAGTTTTGGGATTTGTGTTCAAGTAAGAGTCTTCTTAGAAATAGTTTATGCATTCGTAATTGAAAAATACCAAGACTATGTTACAGAATTAGCCACATTTAAGAACTATAGACCTGAGGTCAGCATTTTGTATAAATGCCAACTGGGTTTTTCAGGATTTTGCCTACAATTCAAAATACAGCTAGTAACCTCAGAAATGTATTTTAAGACCATGCTAATTCATCCTTTAATGACATTTCATGGGGGGGGGAGTCCACATTAACTCTAAAGATTGCATTTAAAGTAATAATTAAAAAAAATCTAATTCTACTGGGGAGGGGGGTCTCATTTGTAAACGTAAATGTGTGAACCACAAGCATAAAGGAGGTATAGACGCCCTCCACTGGAAATTGCCCCAAGCCCCTTGCTCACTGCTCTCCACTGTGGCAGCGATGACCCAATTTATTAGATAGCACATGTCCCAGGGCCCTCAAGCCTCCATCTAGGAAGGGGGCTAGGGTCTCAAAAAGCACAATGGTTTCTTCAGAGGGATTGTGACATTCATCATCAGCTTGGCCAACCCCTCCAGCTCCTCGGGTGATCTGTCCGTTTGGGGCCCGAGATGTGAGAGTCCCTGGGAAGCCGCTGGTCACTGGGCACTATGGTTGCCAGTCCCGTGGTTCTCAGTGGCATGTGCGGTGTTCAGAGAATTGAAACCATCTTGCTGTACAGCATCTTTCCGGGGTGGCATTCTCTCATTGATCCTATCCAAACCCTTTGCCTCTTCAAAACTGCAGATTCTATGTGGTGGAGAGAATCCTCGTATTGCTTAACAAAATGCAAATTTGATAAGTCAGTAATTGCAAAACAGTTCTGGGTTTTCAAAAACATAATTAATGATTCTTAAGAAAAAAAATTAGTTGTAAGTAGCATCACTTAAATTGTACTTTAATTGAATCCCATCCCTATTTCAGTCTTATTAAACTATGAACTATTAACATATAAACTTAAACCTAAATATCAAGATTATAGTTTCATAGATGACAAGTTAACATAGTTGTTAAAAAAAAAAAAAAGTAAAATAAAGCAAAAGCAATAAAATTACCTTTCCTGCCCTCAAAATCAACCCACAGGCAATGAATCATCTCAGGGTATCTGACTTCTACACCAGTTACCTCCGCTTATCTCAGATCCTAAGATCACACAGTAACTATCATAGTTAAGCAGCAAAAAGAGTAAGGGCAAGTGAGGAGGCTAAAACAAGGTTAATCCTCAACACACAATGTGTTCTAAGAACTTGAGGGAAAGGAAGTAAAGCCAAATTTAGTAGGTAAGAACGGTCTCCGAGTTGTCATCCCATCTGTACCACTATAAAATGAAAAAGGTGGGGAAATGCCTCAGGAGTTGGATCTGTGTTTGGTTGATAGCAAAAAAAGTATTTTACAGTTTCATATTTCAGGAAAGGTCAACTTCCAGTTACTAAGCAATTACTACAAACATTTAGGAAAACTAAATTAAATGACAAGCCTCAATTATTGTAGGGTTTTTCATGTTTGTTTTGGGACAGGATTTCATTATATAGCCCAGTCTGGTCTTGAAATTATTATACAGCCCAGTCTGGTCTCAAATTCACAATTGTTCTGACAACTTCGCAGATACTAGGATTATAAGCATTCACCACCATGCCCAGCTTATACCAATTTTTATGAATTCTCCTTTATTTCCATTTGGAAGGATGCATCTCCCATTAATAAAATGTTCATAAAAAATATAAATATGCTAGTGATAATCTAGTTGATTAATATAGGCAATTTCTAGCACTCAGTTTGTGAACATGAACTAAACAAAGAGCTATGGTAGCAAAATATAAATGTGTAACATCAAGCTAAGTCATGATACACATGAATATAATCTTATATTTAAACTATACCCAAAATTGTAGAGAAAATATTAGTTTCTATACTGAAATGGGTAAAAAGAAACAGGTTTATCTAATATGGTTCTGACTTAAGAAAAAATCTGAGTAGCACAGAATCATGAAAATTATAGGACAGACCTCTATTTGAAGGATCAGTTTTGTATTTCCATTAAAATAGGCAGCATAAATGCTATAAAATATAGCATAATATGCTGAACTCTAAAGAAATCAATATTAAAATTTGGATAATAGCAAAGAGAAAAAGACACTATAGAGATCAGCCCTTGTGATTGAAAAAAAAAAAAGGGAATGTGACTATTAAACTTGATGAGTCAGTATGATTCATCTGTGCAAGCTAGGCGTTAAGACACACCCACAGGATATTCTCTGATGCCCACCCACACACCACAGATCTCTGCCCAGTGCAAGGACTCTGATCGTACCTTTTTCAGCCTCAATAGCCTCAACTGTGGCTGTACAGAAGTGAGCAGAGGCATGCAAAATGAATGAGAGAGATGAGAAGGGTCACATCGTACAGCAGAAAAGGCAATGATCACTTAATACATCACAGTACCCCAAACTACATCATTTACAATTGAACACAAATAGTACCCACATTACAGAGCCCCATCCACTCTCCCAATTTCTAACACAGCACAGTTTACACACATCACTAAGACATCACTCAGTGCACAGAACATATAGACCTATTGTAAAGACAGACACCTCAGCATACATGCAAATGCATTCTAGTATTAATTACCGATCTTGAATTCTGTATTTTGATGGTGGTAGAATTTTCCATTGTGTGTTTTACAACATCCATTATAATGACAGGAAAATTCTCAAGAGTAAAATTATGATAGAATTGTAGCAGAAAAGCAAAGAAGAGAATTTTTTCTAAAATTAACATTCATGACTAGTTATTTCTCTAAGACACAAACTAGGAGGGGTCAGTAATGATTTTCTAGCACTTTAAATTTACACTGCAACACGTAAGCAGCAAAATCTGGTATAACTGATGGGAAAAAAATTTTTTTTTGTCTTTTTGAGACAGGGTCTCCCTGTAGCTCAAGCTGGCCTAGAACTCACTACATAGACCATGCTGGCCTTGAACTCACAGAGATCCTCCTGCCTCTCATTCCCAAGTGCTGGGATTAAAGGGATGTGCCATCATGCCTAGCAATTGTGATGAAATTTAAGGGCTGAAAATTTGGTGAACTAGTCTAACAAGAATCTTTTTGTTGTTGTTGTTCTCCCTTTAGTCCCAGCTGGCCTGGAGCTTACTATGTAGACCAGGCTGGCCTTTAACTCAGAGATTCGCCTGTCTCTCTGCCTCCCGAGTGCTGGGATTAAAGGCGTGTGCCACCAAGCCCAGCAAGAATCATTCTTAAGTTCTGTTCTTTGGTGAGAATCTAAAAGTATCCATTTTCTCTGTCAGGGTTTTAATTTGTTTTGAAGCAGGCTGGCCTCAAACTCCTGAGCTCAAGTTATCATCTTGGACCAGCACTTTCTAAATTAGCTGTAACTATAAGATGTGTACCACTGCACCTGGCTCCTACTCCAATATTGACTAAGTATCTGAACATTTATCGCAGTTTTAAAATCTATATTCAATTTATCATGAACATGAATTTGCTTAAAAACTAGGAGCCTGAATTCCTAAGTGAAAAAAAAAAAAAGATACCAAGTTTCTTTCAAACCCTTCTATTAATTAGAGAGATCTTAAGAAATGGAACTGATGTCTTTCAGGCAATTAATCCTAATTATTTTATAATATGGATACCTATAGACAAATCATGAGAAATAAATTCTTGGTATTATCTTGTACTGGCCCATTTAAAGAACTGAATATTTAGCTCTGCATTTTTGAGGTCAAAGATTCCTTTTAGCTAATTTCTAGGTTTAAGCTATAAAACGAGCTTACACTGAGGACCAAGACCTAAGAATGCAAAGAACAGTATTACTTGCCTCACAACATTACCCTTTCTGTACCCAAAGTGTGCACACTCCAAATACTGAAACAATAACAGCCTATCCCTTCTGCTTTGCTTCTTCTACAACAAAGACAATTAGTACTTATCTCTGAAACATCCTTTTAAGGAACAGAATTTTAAAAATGTCTTTGATCTAAAAGTTATTAATTTAAGAGGACACTAATGAACCTAAGGAATCAATGTAAACTAAATGAAACAGCATTGGATCTTAACCAGATTATAAAGTGAATTGGGGATCCAAAAGAAGTAGGTAGGTGGGTAGGTAGAAAGTAAAGAGTTAATTTTCAGAGTTGCATGTGGTGAGACATGCATTTACTTCTAGCACTTGGGAGGGAGAGGCAGGCAGATCTATGTGAAATTAAGGCCATCCTGGTGTACATACTGGCTTCCAGGCCAGCTGGGGCTACCCAGAGACCCTGTCTCAAAAAAGACCACACCCCCAAGTTAATTTTCCTTAATTATTAAAACCAGACATAGTATATGATCATAGTATATGATCAGTATGTAATTCACCCTTGAAAAAAACCTACATCTGTTTATCTGGAAATAACTCTTGCAATTTGCCTAGATAGAAAATGGAATAACTGATCCATCTCCATTGGCTCTGAAACTTACTTTTCTTTACAACTTAAGAAATGCAGGAAGAAAAAAGTCTACTGGAATATGATTTAAGAGTTTGTGATCCTGGGCGTGGTGGTGTACCCCTTTAATCCCAGCACTCGGGAGGCAGAAGCAGGTGGATCTCTGTGAGTTCAAGGCCAACCTGGTCTACATAGAGTTCCAGGACAGC
Source organism: Rhizomys pruinosus (assembly GCA_009823505.1). Classification (NCBI taxonomy): domain Eukaryota; kingdom Metazoa; phylum Chordata; class Mammalia; order Rodentia; family Spalacidae; genus Rhizomys; species Rhizomys pruinosus. The sequence goes on along the minus strand of VZQC01001731.1, from coordinate 168,831 downwards.
TGGGGCTATAGGGAGACCCTGTCTCAAAAAGATTAAAAAAAAAAAAAGTTTGTGATAATAGAAGTGACTTTGTATGAAACTGCCCAGTGTGGTAATAAAGACTAAAATTGAACTCATAGATTATCAAGTTAATTATATCAAGAGTTTAAATATTCTTCTAGCCATGGAAGACTATATTCTTGTCTACTAGCAAAGCTGTTACCATTTAATTGGTATCAGATTATGACTTGGACAAGTAACATTCTTCACCCCCCCACCCCCCCCTGCTCTTTTTGAGACAGGGTCTCCCTACAGCCCCAGCTGGCCTGGAACTTACTACATACAGACTAGGGTGGCTTTGAACTCAAAGAGATCCACTTGCCTGTGGGATTGAAGCCATGCCTGGGGAAAATTCTTCACTATTAAGCTGTGGGATGACAGGTGATGAGGCAGTACTTTCTAAGCTATTAAAATGTTTTTGCAAGAGTTTAAAATTCTGGGCTGGAGAGATGGCCTAGCGGTTAAGAGTGCCAACTGCTCTTGCAGAGGACCCGGGTTCAATCCCCAGCACCCACATGGCGGCTAAGAACCGTCTGTAACTCCAATTCCAGGAGAACTCCAGTTCCAGGGGAATCCAAGACCCTCTTCTGACCTCCGCGGCATTGCACAACACGGGTGGACAGACCTACATGCAGACAGTACATTCAGACACATACAAAAATAAATATTTTTTAAAAAGTTTAAAATTCTATCAATTTTCCAAATTATGAATTGATAGTATATACTACTATATATTCTGTCAAGTTTGAAAACTTGTAAATGAAAATAGGCATCTGAAGCTTAATTTCTACCTGAAAGCCACTACTTTATTTCTCTTTTATTAATAGAAGATTTTGACATAGCTTTAATAAGTTTTGGTATAGTACTGCCTTTAACTATGTTCCTCAATACAACACAGGACAAATGATCAACAGGAATTTGACATTAAGATAGAGATAGCTACATATTTTATCATATAGGTTCTGGTGTGGGTAGAATCATAGGGTTTATACACAATCAAATTACCATAAAAAAAAGACATAAAATACAAATAAATTCAACCCCAACAGAGTTGTGCAGTTTGTAAAACAAAAACAAAAACCTCAAGAAATATATAAATTAGCTTTAAAGATATTGAAGAGATAATTTCTATTTTCTGACAATAGGCTTAAGGTCTGAGAATTGGTCTTTTATTGTTGCTAAGCTTTGTTTTGTATTTTGGCATCTCCTCCCAGTTGCATATACTAACATTGGAGTTTATATCTACTGAGATTTAAAACATCAGATAATAGTTTTAAAAATTACACAGATGTGTTTTTTTATTTGAGCTCTGTTACTTCTTTAAAACCAGTCTATCATATGTTAGCGAAGTAACTCCAACCAACTGCTCAAACCATACCATCAAGAGCCATCACTAACGGAACTAGGGAGCTATCCAGTGTCCCAAATTAGACCCCTTAAGTTTAGCTCCTTCCAGTAACTCCCTCTATGCTGGGAAGAGACAGTCCCTTCAGCAAAGCTGCTTTCTTTGAAACTTTGCCTGCAGTTGAGGGTGGTTTCCAAATTGCTGGAATGAGCTTCAGGCTGCATGCAAATTAAGAATAAATAGAAGTATTAAGCTGTCAACAAAGCATGTAATTAGCAGGTGTTAATTGTGAAATCTGTAAGCAAGGCTTGCTATGGATACAATGTAAAAGTAACAATATATCCATGGCTAACTGAGAGATGACTACATAGTAGATTGATTTACATATGATACCTTCCATTTTTGTTTTTCTTTTCTAACAAGGGGTAAAATTTTTCTTTGTAAAATTATGCTTTTCTAGTATTATTATTACTGCAAGTTTTTGTTTTTGTCTTTTTGAAACAGGGTTTCCCTTTAGTCCCAGCTGGCCTGGGACTGTAGACCAGGCTGGCCTTGAACTCAGAGATCCACCTGCGCCACAATGCCTATTATTGCAAATTTTATTGAATAAAGTCTTCTTAATTTGTGTTAGTGTACAACCATTAGATTCTCATTAGCATATTAAAATATTTGCAAGAAAAAAATGAAAGGCAAGTAATATAAGAAGAATCAAAATCAGACTTCTTTTTAATTCAAAAGAAAGAAAGAAGCCAAGAAACTCGGGGCTGGAGATGTAGCTCAGTGCTTGATAATGACCAATGTCCTGGTCAATGTCCTGGTCCTGGGTTCAACCCAGGACCAGGACATTGGTCATTATCAAGCACCAGGGCATTGGTCATTATACCAGCACCAGGGCAAAAAAAAAAAAAAGAGAAAGACAACAACAACAAAACCCTCATCCAGAACACAAATCTATAGTTATAGTTTTATAATTTCAAACCCTCTCAGATAGGCCAGCAGTGCTAGGAGATGAGAGTGTAAATCATAAATAGACTATAACAGGATAAAATCTCTCTACTAAATTTATCTGTCTACCCCAAATTTTTCATTAAAAAATTATTGCCAAGTGTGGTGGCGCATACCTTTACTCCCAGCACTTGGGAGGCAGAGGCAAGCAGATCTCTGAGTTCAAGGCCAGCCTGGTCTACGTAGCCAGTTCCAGGCCAGCTAGGACTATAAGGAGGCCCTGTCTCAAAAAGATTAAAAAAAAAAAAATTGGGGAGGCAGAGGCAGGCAGACCTCTGTGAGTTCAAGGCCAGCCTGGTCTACAGAGTGAGCTCCAGGACAGCTGGGGCTATAGGGAGACCCTGTCTTGAAAAGACCAAAAAAAGAAAAAGAAAAAAAGAACCCATAAAAATTATAGGACTGAGTAAAATGAAAGTATGAGTGAGGGAGCTTCAAACTTATTCAAATATTTAAATAAAAAACATTTTTTTTCACTTTAACAAATTCACTAATTGGACTAGAAAGATGGCTCAGCAGTTAAGAGCACTGACTGCTATTTGCAACATTCCAGGTTCAGTTCCCAGCACACACATGGCAGTTAATAACCATTCACAATTCCAGTTCCAAGAGATCAACACCTCTTCTAGTCTGTGCAGTCATTGCATGCATGTGGTACACTTACATATATGCAGGCAAAACACTCAGACACATAAAATAAAAAAAATTTTTTTTAAATTCAGTAATTACAACTGCAAAAAGAAACTTATTGAATATGGACAACAGATCTGCTGCTGCCTGTTTTTAACAGGATGATGATCCTTGGATGGCTGTCTAAGTGGCTACCTATATTTAGATTTTTTTCACAGCACATTTTTTTTCTTCCTAGCCTAAGGGAAAGAAATCTAGACTATGAATTACAGTGTATGGGCTACAATACTCACACCGCTTTCTTCTATTTAATTTGTAATGGGCTTTCAAAAATGTTAACCCAGAACTTACACAGATACAACAATAAAGTTCATTTTAAAAATATAAAAAATATTCAATGAGCCAGATTACAGAAATGCTTTACGTATAACTTTTTTATTTTCATGCAAAATAAAGGAACACTTAATAACACCCTTTCAATTTTGACTTACAGGATTTAAATTCAACCCTTTATAACAATGACTTAATACTAGTATTACATTCATGTTCAGAATGCACAGAGTGCAGCAACAAATGCAGCAAACCTCAAAATCAAGGTGCTACAAAGCTGCTTCTACATCAAAAGACAGACAAGTGTCTGATAGAGTAATTTAATTAACATATATTTACAGACATACAGCTACCCTAAAGAAAGACAGACAGATTTAGGAAAGCAGCTACATCTGCAGAGGAAGGAAACAGCATGTTACAGACAGTCAGTTATACATAGAACATTTGACAAACACCACAGAAAACAAACTTTGGCATCATTTACCAGCGTACAAAACCTTGCATAAATATTTTGGCAAGTGAAGTGCATCAGTGAAATGTGGGGGGCCTAAGCAGATTGTGGACTAAGCAATAGTCTAATACAAAATAAGAACCTTGGTATTACACCACCATTTTAATAAGATGTATATCAATGATTCACATTCTTATCTGAGCTTTTAAAGAAAATGGAGCATTAGCTAAATATTTCAGAATTATGATATGAGTTGCTCACATATTTCATGAAAAGCAGAGAAATTGATCATTATTTTCAACCAAAAGACAACTATTCTATCAATATTATGCCTTGGTCATGTGTTAAACAGGTAGGGTACTATAAGATAAAAGTCCTATGTCAGCTGCTAAGACAGGAACTAAAAAGCAGAAAAAGTTCCCTGCATGCATTATGTGTACTGTTAGCGAAAGAGTGAGGTGTGCCCCAGTCCATCTGAGGCACAGCAAGTTGCATAACATCATTACCACTTTGCAGGGTCTGCCGTCCTCCAGCCAACACTCCACTAGGCAACATCCCTGTGGGAGTCAGGCCCTTGAGTGTCAGCACACTTTCACTCTCCTCCCTAAAGTAGAGGAATAAAAACATCAGAAAGCCTAGTGTGGTAGATGAGTGACAGAACATTTACCTAGCATGCATAGGCCCATAGGCTTGAGATGGGGCCTAGATGAAATCATGCATATAATCTAAGATAATTGTTAATAACATATTTCCTCAATTCCAGGATGCACATTTTCCCATATTATAAATATTTCATGCCGGGCGTGGTGGCGCACGCCTTTAATCCTAGCACTTGGGAGGCAGAGGCAGGCAGATCTTTGTGAGTTCAAGGCCAGCCTGGTCTACAGAGTGAGTTCCAGGACAGCTGGGGCTACAGGGAGACCCTGTCTCGAAAAGATTAAAAAAAAAAAAATTTCATACAGAAGAGTAGACACATTACAATTGAAGCATAGATTGTTTTTCTTGGAAGCTCAATTTTCCAAATTAACCTCAGAAAGGCAGTTGTGGCTCTAGCCAAAGCAACATCCTACATGGATGAGGAAATTAACCAAGGATCTCTTAAAAAGTGCTCCCTCCTAGGGCTGGAGAGATGACTCAGCAGTTATGAGCACCGACTGCTCTTGCAGAGGACCTGGGCTCAATTCCCAGCACCCACATGGCAGCTAAAAACCATCTTTTAAAAAAAAATTTTTTTTAAGGCAGGTGTGGTTGTGCACACCTTTTTTAGCCCCAGCTAGCCTGGAACTCACTCTGTAGACCAGGCTGGCCTTGAACTCACAAAGATCTGCCTGCCTCTGCCTCCCGAGTGCTAGGACTAAAGGCATGCGCCACCATGCCCAGCTGGTGCACACCTTTAATCCTAGCACTCGGGAGGGAGAGGCAGGCAGATCTCTCTGAGTTCAAGGCTAGCCTGGTCTACAGAGTGAGGCTATAAGGAGACCCTGTCTCAAAAAAACAGAAAAAAAAAGGGGGGGGCTCCCTCCTCAATTTGATCTAATTTGCAAGGTGTAGATTTACTGCTTTCATCACACAAGTACTAGATATAGTAGAGGTAAAATACCATCACTTCAACGGCAGAGCTCATGCTTAGTGTATGTGAAGCTCTTGGTTTGACTGCACCACCACAAAACAAAACAATGAAAAACAAGCAACCAAAACAAGCCTACACATTCAAAGGATTGTTTTTGCATCTTCATTACAAAAATGTACAACTAGTTTTAATATAGGAAGAATACTAGGCTGCTTTTAAATGTCAAGCAGAACAAATATCATGAAATACAACAAAAATAATGTCTGCAAAATAAGTAATCAGGAAAATGTATCAGTACCTGAGAACAGAGAAGACTCTTGCCATCTTGCCAATTGCTCGGATTTTGTTCCTTATGATTTCTTTCCGGGCTGCAGCTGAACCTACTTTCAATGGAATAAACAAAAAGAAAAGCTCAAGTTTAGGGAATTCAAATTATTATTCTATTAGCATATTCCAGACTCATTTGAACCAATACCAAATCTCCTGCTACCAGCTCACGTGAAGGAAACTAGATGAATTCATGCCAGAAAGTTTCTCACTCCCTCAATTAGCTCAACACTAGTCCAATATCAGGGTCTAATTAAAAAAAAAAAATCCATAAACTTTAATTACCTCACACTACTGACTTATCAGGAAAGGAGTGATGAGGTTGAGGGCAGGGAAGAGGATTGAAGTCCGATTTAGATTACAAACCAGAGGACAAAAAAAAAAAAAAAAACTAGAGACAATCCTATTTCTTTTTTCTTTTTTTTCATTTTTCGAATATTTTTAAAATATATTTTTTAATTTTCATGAGAGCCTATGGCATGCAGACTAAGACAAACAGTACACTGTTATTTAAGTATCAAAAAATCTTTAACATGCAAGCTAGAAATATCTCATAAAAATAAGCTGCTTTGCTCTAAGTTACTCTAAAAATAATGGTATATAAAGTAATAATGATTACAAAGATAATTTCAAACTAGGGGCTATAACAGTATTTTAGCAACAATGTACATCTCAACCTCATGAAGTAGCTTTGTTTTTGGTCTTTTTGAGACAGGGTCTCTCTTTAGTCCCAGCTGGCCTGGAGCTTGCTATATAGACCAGGTTGGCCTTGAACTTACAGAGATCCACCTGGCTCTGCCTCCCGAGTGCTGGGATTAAAGGCATGCGCCACCACGCCCGGCTTTTTTTTTTTTGGTTTAATTTTTCTTTTTTTTTGGTTTTGTAGCTGTTTTCTAAAGTCATGCAAGTATATAGCTTTCACAATCAAAGATAATGTGAAGAGACTCCATGAAAACCTGGCTAAAGGATCACTACTATATCTCTAAAGGGTTAGCTGTGCTATCACAGACAAAGAATACACCAAAGTAACCAGATCCTTGGCTGAATAAAGTCTCAAAAGTTAAATCTTCCTTCCCTTGGTCTCCAAAAAGAACAATTTCAGTCCTGTTATCTCATATACAGCAACCAGAATCACTCTGGACCCAAGGCTGTGCTTCAACATGATGAAAACACACATAATAGAAGCACCATTATTGAGGAAAAGATTAAGGAAAGACTGACATTAGAGCAAAAGGGGCCTGAGGTCTGCACAATCCTAAGCTTTGTAGGTAAGAACATTTCATTTGAAGTTCAAGCAGAGTACAAATATATGTAACTGAAAATTAAGATGATGACTACACCTGATTAAAGAAAAACAGACCAAAAGAAAGAGTCTAATTTCAAGGATGAAAACAGCATATATTTTACAGAAAAAGGCTCCATGACCATGTTTATTATGTTCTAAAGGGTAATTATGGAGGCACTGAAACTCCAAATCCAAAACTAGGTGGTCATCCTAACACTATAATTTTTCAGAAAAAAAATTTACTAAAAAGCTAAGACCCAAAGAATATCACAATCTGAAGATACATAGGAGATACTGCAAACTCTAATATCCTTATTTTGCAGTCAAAAAGAAAAACCTAATCTTATTAACTTACTGAAGGATACAAATTCTGATTTTCTTCTAATCAACTAATATAGACATTTTCTTTTTAAAACGGGAGATAAGTTTAAGTAGCTGGATTTGGATGAGCAGTAGCAGGTTGAGAAATATCTTTAGCAATATACATTTAATTTACATATTTATAAAACCAAATGATATGTAAACTATACTAAATTCAAAGGACAATGTACAATAGAAAAACTATACAAATCAAGATTTAAAAATCAATCTATAAACACATGCATCATATTAAAGTAAATGTCCACTTTAAAATACTTTGGGGAATAAGACAGACAATCAAACACCCCTAATCATGCAGGGAAAAGTACAAAACATTACAAATAAGCAAAAGAATGAAATTTTAAAACAAGAGGAATGAAAAGAGGGGAAAAATAATTCCATGCACAGAAAGACAGATATCTTGGAATATGACTTCTAAAACATCAAATACTAAGATAAAAGTTAAACTAAATTTGCAAAAGGCCCCAAAAGACTGCAAAACATTACTTAGTGAATGTGCTAACTTACATGGACATGAGGACAACTTATGAAGTCATATTTCAAAACAATGTTACTCTGTCTGGTCTGTACCTTTTTTATTGCCATATATGAGCCGTTCTTCAGATGGAGAGTCCAGAAAAAAGGAAGTGAATGATGAAGAAAAGGTGGTTGAGACAAATAAAAAGATAGAGATTTAACTTGGCAGAGGTATTGAAGAATGTATGTAGAGGAAAGGGAGAAAAATGAAGGCCCTTATATTTGAAAATTTGAAAAATGCAGTATTGCAGAATTTGGTGAATAAAAGGAATGTCACTGAATAGAGCTCTAAAGTAAAGATTTCATTAAAAGATACATGTTCAGAAAGAAATTATGGATAGAATGATTATAATTTTTGATGAAAGTAGACATAATTAGGGACAGAAAAAAAAACACATGAAAACACATAAGACTGATAAAAGACTGTGCTAACAACAATCACACATTTATATTCATAACCCTATGGAAATGTGCCACCCATGAAAAGTATGTTAAGTGAAAAGTAGTAACATACATTAAGATAAACATATGTGGTTCTTCAAGGACACCAACACATGCAAAAACTGTAGTATATTTGGAGAAATGTAACTTTTAACTACCTCTTTGAAAAACCTCATCCACTCTGATAAAGAAAAAAACTATGCCTCCCACATTCTATAACAAGATGACATGATTTCTTGAATCTGAATTGTAGAATGTCTGGATATATTCAGTATTAACAAGTGCTTTCTGTTCCCAATCCAATCTGAGAGTCTGAAGGACATCTTTTTGCAAAAATACCAACAGATTGCTTCAAAGCAAGTAACATTAACAGTAGGCAGGAGGAATAGTCTCATTTGTGTTTTCCATATCTTTCATTCAAATGCTAAGATACATTAATTGCTTTATAGGAAATGTAGCGTTTAATTTATAACCACTGTAACACATTTTGTGTTATTTTCTTCACCAATCTAAAGACTAATGTCTTTAGATAAATATCTGAAACATATGTATTCTAAATATCAAAGATATCAGTGTTGAAAATTCTATTAAGAATAACACTTTTAGCCGGGCGTGGTGGCGCACACCTTTAATCCTAGCACTTGGGAGGCAGAGGCAGGTGGATCTTTGTGAGTTCAAGGCCAGCCTGGTCTACAGAGCAAGTTCCAGGCCAGCTGGGGCTACAGGGAGACCCTGTCTCAAAAGACAAAAAAAAAAAAAAAAAACCAAACAAATCACTTTTTTTTTTTTTTTCAAACGAACCACTTTTAAGAGGGATGTTATCTGTTTTCACCTGTAATGTTTATGCAAATTTGCTCTGGGGAAAAAAAAAACCGCTCCCAACATTTAACAATAGAGTACCAAAGATTCATCAGTTAAGAATAGGGGTCTTAGTCTGGCGGTGGTGGTGGCACGCCTAAATCAAGCACTCGGGAGCAGAGGCAGGAAGATCTTTGCGAGTTCAAGGCCACCTGGTCTCACAGATGGATTCCAGGACAGCTGGGACTACAGGGAGACCCGGTCTCGAAAAGACAAAAAAAAAAAAAAAAAAAAAAAAATAGGATCTTAAAGTCTCGCTGGGTGGTGGTGCAGGCTTTTAATCCCAGCACTCCGGGAGGCAAAGGCAGGTGGATCTCTGTGAGTTCAAGGCCAGCCTGGTCTATATAGTGAGCTCCAGGCCAGACTAGGGCTACAGGGAGACCCTGCTGCACCGGAAAAAAAAAAAGAGAGAAAGAGAGAGAGAGAACAAGACTCTTAAGCAAATTCCAGGCCAGCTGGGGTTACAGGGAGACTTTGTCTCAACAAAACAAAAAGTATTCATTACTTTACCAAATCTTGGATTGAATATATAAAAAAACTTTTTTAAGGCGCAGGCTGTGGTGCAGCCTTTTAATCCTAGCACTTGGGAGGCAGAGGCGGCAGATACTTTGTGATTCAAGGCCAGCCTGGTCTACAGAGTGAGTTCCAGGACAGCTGGGGCTACAGGGAGACCCTGTCTCGAAAAAGAAAAAAAAAACCCCAAAAAACCAAAAAACGACTTTTTTTTCCTCCTGCTACTGGGAAATCTCTAATCCTGCTCTCTTTGTCCCCACAGGAAAAAAAAAAAAAAACAAAAAAAAAACTGAATCCTTATTCTACCTCCACATCAAATCCAGTTCTATGAAGTTTCTTTCTATAACCAGGTTTCTCCCCAGACCCAGGCCCATAAGATGGCTTCACTGAGGTGCAAGAAAAGAGAAAGGAGAGGAAAGACTCCATGTTACCATGGTGAAAGGAAAGGGGAAAAGAGGGACAGAGTAAAGGGATAAAATAAAGTAGGGAGAGAGGGTCCAACTTCTGGTAGTTCTTTTCTATACTTTAGTATCTATGGTAATGTTCTCCATTCTCTCAACATTCTTTCTTTCACAAACCACTCCCATTCCCCCATACAAACTCCATGGCTCATATTTTTAAATCATTTTCAGAGTTCCTGCTCCTAATACTTGGTAAATGAATGAGTGAGAAAAATGAATAATTGCACCTGTGATGTTGGCAGTGAAGAGATATCTATTTCTAGGACTCAGTGTATCTTCCCATAGAAACACTGTCATAAATGGTGACTGAAAACTGTAAAAGCTACTGGAGAAAAAAGTCATCCCCTCTATTCTTTCCTGAAGTTGGGTGACTTTTTCAAGACTGTACATTAGTGAATTGAAGTGAAAAGTACCTAAAACACTATCTTTTTCATTAAATAATACTATCTCTTTATTATGAAATTTATTTTATTTATTTATTTATTTATTTACATTATTATTTTTTTGTCTTTTTGAGACAAGATCTCCCTGGAGCCTCAGGCTATCCTGGAACTCACTCTGTAGACCAGGCTGGCCTTGAACTCACAGAGATCCGCCTGCCTCTGCCTCCCAGAGTGCTAGGATTAAAGGCGTGTGCCACTATGCCCGGCTTTTATTTTATTTTATTTTTTTGTCTTTTCGAAACAGGGTCTCCTTGTAGTCCCAGCTGTCCTGGAACTCACTCTGTAGACCAGGCTGGCCTTGAACTCACAAAGATCCGCCTGCCTCTGCCTCCCAAGTGCTAGGATTAAAGGCGTGCGCCACCATGCCCGGCTTTTATTTTTTTATATTATGGAAATTTAAATCATCCGTAGGACTGCAAGAATGATATAACATATGAAAAGGTAGCATAATTTATCTTTTTTTTTTTTTTTTTAGTCTTTTTGGAACAGGGTCCCCCTGTAGCCCCAGCCATCCTGGAACTCACTATGTAGACCAGGCAGGCCTTGAACTCACAGGTCTGCCTGCCTCTGCCTCCCAAGCGCTACCACACCCGGGTGCATAATTTATCTTTAAAAAATCTATTTCAGGGGCTAGAGAGATGGCCTAGTGGTTAAGAGCACTGACTGTTCTTGCAGAGGACCCAGGTTCGATTCCAAGCACCCACATGGAGGCTGAGAACAGTCTTTAACTCTAGTTCCAGGGGAATCCGACACCCTCTTTTGACCTCCGTGGTATTGCACAACACGGGTGCACAAACCTACATGCAGACAGTACATTCATACACATAAAAAAATAAAAATTGGGGCTGGAGAGATGGCCTAGTAGTTAAGGGTGCTGACTGCTCTTGCAGAGGACCCCGGTTTGATCCCCAGCACCCACATGGCGGCCGAAAACCGTCTGTAACTCCAATTCCAGGAGAACTCCAGTTCCGGGGGAGTCCGACACCCTCTTCTGACCTCCTCGGCATTGCAGGACACGGGTGCACAAACCTACCTGCAGACAGTACATTCATACACATATATAAATAAATAAATATTAAAAAATAAAATTAAAATAAAAAATCCATTTCATTGATTTTTATGTGTAGGTGTGTGTGCTTGTGTGAGTTCATGTTCACCATGTGCAGAGACCAGGGAGGGCACTGTATCCCTTGGAACTAGAGACAGATGGCTGTGCACCATTATGTGAGTGCTGGGAACTGAACCATGGCCAGTGTAAGAGCAGTAAGCCCTCTTAACCACTAAACCCTCTCTCCAGCCCCTCACTCTGTAGACCAGGCTGGCCTTGAACTCACAGAGATCCGAGTGCTAGGATTAAAGGCATGTGCCACCACACCCAGCTGCCCTTTTTTTTTTTTTTAGTCTTTTTGAGATGGTCTCCCTGTAGCCCCAGCTGTCCTGAACTCTCTCTGTAGACCAGGCTGGCCTTGAATTCACAAAGATCCCCTGCCTCTGCCTCCAGAGTGCTAGGATTAAAGGCGTGGACGACCACACCCAGCTCTGCCCTTTGTTTTTAAGACTATAATAAAACCTTTTGGGGGGGGGTCCTGGGTGTTGTGACGCACCTTTAATTGCAGGACTCTGGAGGCAGAGGCAGGCAGATCTCTGAGTTCAAAGCCAGCATGGTCTATGGTCTACATAGTGAGTTCCAGGAGAGGTGGGGTTGCAGGGAGACCCTGTCTCAAAATGACCAACAAAACAAAGCTTAATTGTTTATGAATATATACTTAAACCACATACTACACAGTTAGCCTCAACTATGAAACTGTGTTCATTTTTATTATAAGAACCTAAAATCTACTTAGTATGCTATTGCTAATACTGATGACAAAGACTAAAATGGTAAAAATTAGAACAGAGATCCACCTGCCTCTGCCTCCTGAGTACTGGGATTACAGGTCACAACATCTGGCCTTGCAAATGACCTATTTTTAAAAGTTACAGAAAAGTTAAAATTACAATGTAAAACATTCTACTGATCTTACTGGATATAAGATAAAACTATAAAACTATAATGTATTCCTTCATAAAGACAGAGGAGATATTAAGAAAAACTAGTTAGAGGGGCTGGAGAGATAGCTCAGTGGTTCAATTGGCTGCTCTTGCAGAGGACTTGAGTTTGGTTCCCATCACCCACATGGTGGCAAACAACCATCCCTAACTCCAGTTGCAGGGGATGTGATATACTCTTCTGGCCTCTGTGGGCATTTCACAACACAAGTGCACACATTGTAGGCAATATACCCATACACATAAAAATAAAATAGAAAAACCAGTTGTAATAGTAGTGGGGATAAAAAAAATACATGCCAGCTAGGGCTACAGGAAGACCCTGTCTCCAAAACACAAAAAAGAAAGTTTCAGTTTAACTTCCTAAGCATTAAAAAAAAAAAAACTACTTCTAAATGCAATAATTATATATTCACTGACATATAATAAATGAACTAAGCATATAGAGAAAAAACACATTAGTCTAGAAAGCAAAATATTAGTTTTAAAAAAATACCCCTAGCCAGGCAGGGTGGTGCATGCCTTTAATCCTAGCAGCTGGGAGGGAGGCAGAGGCAGGTGGATCTCTGTGAGTTTCAAGGCCAGCCTGGTCTAAAAAGTGAGTTCAGGCCAGCTGGGACTTCAGGGACACCCCATCTCAAAAAGACCAAAAAACAAATAAAACAAACCCCAGATTTTGATGCAGTTAAATTAATACCAATTGAAATGCCTACTGCATATTTCACATAATGTATTACTGGAAAACTTTAACTGAAAAACTTAGGTTATGTGTCAAAAATTATTTCAAACTCCACCTCAATATTATCTTAATATCTGTAACATGAAATAATTATTATTATCCTTAGTTTGGGAGGGAAACTTAAATGCAGAAAGGTTAAGTAATTTGCTTGAAGCAACAGAGCCATTTATAAGAAATCTGAATCTGAATCTAGATCTAATTCTTTTTTTTTTTATTCATTTATTTATGTGTATGAATGTACTGTCTGCATGTAGGTCTGTGCACCCATGTCATGCAATGCTGCGGAGGTCAGAAGAGGGCATCGGATTCCCCTGGAACTGGAGTTAAAGACAGCTCTCAGCTGCCATGTGGGTGCTGGGGATCGAACCCGGTCCTCTGCAAGTGCAGTCGGTACTCTTAACCGCTAGGCCATCTCTCCAGCCCCTAGATCTAATTCTTAGAAGAAATAATGAATGTCTCGAAAAGACCAAAAAAAGGAAGAAACAGTGAAAACAGAACAAGGAGAATTAAAGGTTCACACCCACATGGCAGCTAACAACTGTCTGTAACTTCAGTTCCAAGGTTTTCCTTTTTTTTTTTTTTTTTCCCCCACAGGTCTGGGTCTCCCTGTAGCCCCAGATCTCCTGGAACTCACTCTGTAGACCAGGCTGGCCTTAAACTCAGAAAGATCCGCCTCCCAAGTGCCAGGATTAAAGGCGTTTGCCACCACACCCAGCTAAAAAAAATTTTTAAATAGAAACTTACAGGTAAGAAAACAAAAAGCTTATTATCCAAAAAAGTAACATAGGTATAACTTTTTCAGTTATTAACAAAAATACAATAGTAAAACCATTAGCTCTGCTTCTTACCAATACATGGCAATTGCAACACTCATACAAAAGCACTTTGTATTTTGATCAAATAGGCTTACAATCAAACTTAAGTGAGGCGTGATATCACATGCTTAGAATCCCAACATAGAGAAGAAAGGTAGGTTTCTCATAGTTCCAGGGTATAATGGGCTATAAACTGAGACCCAAACTCAGAAAAAAAAAAACAAAAAAATTTTTTTTTTTTGTCTTTTTTTATTTTATTTTTTCTGGCTAATATTTGTAGATTTTATGATCATGTACATGGGACAGGTTGAGCCCATCGTATGCAATGCCTGCGGGGAAGAGGTCAGAGAGGTCTCGATTCCCGACTGGGAACTGCAGAGTGTTCCTGGGAATTGGAGGTTTTCAGATGAGTTTGCTGTTTCCGCCCATTGTGGGTTGCTTGGGGATCGAACCCGGGTCACTCTTTAAGAGCAGTCGGCGCTCTTAACCGCTAAGGCCATCTCTACCAGCCGCCCCCCCAAAAAAAAAGATTTTTTAAATAAGAAGAAGAAGACAGCCCCCCGGCGAAAGTTCAGAAATTAGTGGGCCGATATAGATTGTATAGGGGCCCTGTCAGATCCCCAGCACAACATATAAACAGTGTGATAGAACATACTCAAGTCCCAGCATAAGGGAAAAAGAGGGTGAGAAGTTCAGTATCATTCTTGACCATATAATTAATTCAAAGCTAGACTTGAACTAGTCCTGTCTCAAAAACCACAAAAAAATCGCATACGTGAGATTGATCACCTCAATAACCAACAAACCAAAAATAAAGCCTAAAATCAAAATAACTATGGACTAATACACGAAGCATGGCATAGAATAGGGTTTAACAGTACTAGAGTTCAGGAGGTTGGAGAGATGGCTTCAGAGGTTTAAGCACCTCAAGAAGCACGGCGACTGCTGCTTGCAGTAGGACCCGGCTTTGGAATTCCCAGCACTCCACATGCGGCATCACACCAGGGTAATAAATCTTAGCATCTCTGGCAGCAGAGGCAGGTTGGGATTCTCGTGAGTTCAAAGACCGCTCAGGTCTACAGATGAGCTTCTCAGGTACAGCTGGGCTATAGAATAAGATCCCGTCGAATGTCACTACAAAAATACAAAAAAAAAATAATAAAATTGTTTATAAAAAGAGAGGGGCTGGGGCTGGAGAGATGGCCTAGCAGTTAAAGCGCCGACTGCGTCTTGCAGAGGACCGGGGTTTCGATCCCCAGCCACCCACATGGGGACTAAGACTGTCCGACACTTCCATTCCAGAACTCCAGTGCCCAGGGGAATCCCGGATGGCCTCTTCCTGGACTCCGTGGCAGTGGCACAACAGGGGTGCACAGACCTGCATGCAGACAGTAAACCAGTCTATACATTAAATAAAGAAAAAAAAATAAAATGAAAAAAATATAAAATAAAAAAGGAGAGGAGGGCTGGAGAGAGGCCCGGACCAGTTAATAGGTTACGGACAACATCCTTCAGAGGACCAGGGTGTAGTGTCATCACCCAATGGCAGTTACATCTGTCCCAACTCATGTTGCCCTGGGGATCTGATACTCTGCTTTTGATGTTATATACTTACAATACATGCAGGCAATACATTCAATATAGAAATATAGTGAATAATTTTTTAAAAAATTTATTACCCGTTTTGTCAATGCCGCGGAGGTCAGAAGAGGTTAGTCGGATTCCTTTGGACTGGAGTTAAAACAGAATTCGCAGCCGCCATGTGGTGCTGGGGATCGAACCCGGGTCTTCTCAAGAGCAGTTGGTGCTCTTAACAGCTAGGCCATCTCTCCAGCCCCATGAAATAATTTTGTAAATGTAATAGTTTATAACAAACATAATTAAATATCAAAGAAATGAGTCAGGCATGGTGATGAACACCTTTGACTCCAACACTTAGGAGACAGAGGCAGAGGGATCTCTAGCCAACCTAGGATGGTCTACATAGCCAGCTAGGACTACATTGAGATCCTGTCTCAAATATAAACAACAACAACAATAAAAAAAACCTAGCTAACTAAATATATATACACACACATATATGTATATATAAATAAATCAAGAAAATAAAATACCCTACTCTAATTTACTACTATATAGCCATCAAATTAAGCATGACCAAAATCCTATGAGGTAGGCCTGTGAAGAAATAGGATTTAGCTTATCTGGAGTAACTTTTCTGTTTGGACGGGTCTCCTCTGTAGCCCACCAGCGTGTCCCCTGGAACTAACTCTGTAGGACCAGTTGGCCTGAAACTCAAGAGATCTGCCTGCCCTCTCGGCCTCCATAGAGCTGGGATTAAAGGAATCACCACCATTGCCGCCCGGCTGGAGGTACTTCTCACTGGTCCCAATTCTACTACCAAGAATAAATAATAGATAAGCTAAAGTTTGGATTTTAAATATTTTTAATTTTAATTATTTATTTTAAATTTTTTTTTTTTTTTTTTTTTTTTAAAAAAAAAAAAGGTGGGAGTGGGTTGCTGGAGAGGTGGCTTAGCGTTTAAGAGCGCCGACCATTCTTTCAGAGGGACCCAGGTTCATCCCCAGCACCCACATGGCGGCCGAGAACCATCTGAAACTCGTCCAATCCGGTAGAACTCCGTTTCCAGGCCATGTGAACCGAGACCCTTCTCTTCCTCCGCTTCAAAATGCACGACCATGGGATGGGCACAAAACCTTTGGCAGCAGAAGTACATTCATACACATACAAGAATAAATAAAAATTAATTAAAAAAAAATTTTTTTAAATAAGAAAGGGCAGAACTGTTCTTGTTAAATGCGGTTCAGATTAACAGAAGAGGTCTAGAAAAAAAAGAGAAGCACGCCATGGTGGTCTGGAGCTATGTCTAGGCGGTTAAGAGAACACCTGACTTCTCTTGCTGAGGACCCGGGTGCGATCCCAGCACCCACATGCGGCCGAAGCCGTCTTAAACTCCAATTCCAGGAGAACTCCAGCTCCAGGGGAATCCGAGTACCCTCTTCTGAACCTCCGCGGTGCCAGAACTGATCATTGTGCGACAGACTTCATCAGCAGTACATCATACACAAAGACAGAAATAAATAATTTAATAAAAAAAAAAAAAAAAAACCAAAAAGAAAAATAAGGGTCCGCTGGAACTGAAGTAAAACGGGACGTTGTCCCAACGCCATATAGGTGCGGAGATTTGTCCACGTTTTTCTGCAATAAACACATCCAGTGCTCTTACCACTGGTCATCGACTACGCTATCCGTAGGTTTTTGTTCGGATTTTGTAAGCCTTTCTTTTCCTGTTCTTTTCTTCTT
The DNA here is from genome assembly GCA_009823505.1 of Rhizomys pruinosus. Lineage (NCBI taxonomy): Eukaryota > Metazoa > Chordata > Mammalia > Rodentia > Spalacidae > Rhizomys > Rhizomys pruinosus. Next base: position 151,312 of record VZQC01001731.1, on the reverse strand, counting down.
TCCTTTTTTTGTCTTATTTGAGTCAAGGTTTCCCTTTAGTCCCACTGGCCTGGAACACACTAAGTAGACCAGGAGACGGAAGCCTTCAATTTTCCACAAGATCTGCCTGCCTCTAGCCTCCCAGTGGCTAGGATTAAAGGCGGTTGCCACCACATGCACTGGCAGCCTTTCATATTTTTATAATTCACTCAAGAAATTTATGCCAAGAAAAAAATAAAAGCTATTATACAAATATATTCACTGTTCACTGTATACAATTTATAATAAGGGGAATTTACAATATCAACTCTCAATGTGTGATTAAAGGAAAATTATAGCGTATTCATATATTGTTGTTGAGTACAGTGGTGTGGATCTATAGTCTGAGGTATTTCGGAGGAAAGGAAGGCTATGCAAAAGCCTAGAACTTTGAAGCTAATCTGGGCAAAATTAGAGACTCCCAGCTCAAAAAACAACAAACAAAAAGATGTTTAGGAAACATGTGTGGAGTTTCTGGGTTCGCCCACCAAGAAAAAACAAAAAAAAAAAAGAGTGAATCAAAGGATGNGGACCCGGGTTCGATCCCCAGCACCCACATGGCGGCCGAGAACCATCTGAAACTCCAATTCCAGGAGAACTCCAGTTCCAGGGGAATCCGAGACCCTCTTCTGACCTCCGCGGCATTGCACGACATGGGTGCACAAACTTGCATGCAGACAGTACATTCATACACATACAGAAATAAATAAAATTAATTAAAAAAATTTTTTTTTAAATAAGAAAGTGCAACTGTCTTGTGAATGCCTGCAGAGTACAGAAGAGGTCATAAGGTCCCCTGGAACTGAAGTTACGGACAAGTTGTCAACTGCCATATAGGTGCTGAGATTTGTCCCGTTTTTCTGCAATAACAGCCAGTGCTCTTAACCACTGAGCAATCTCTCTATCCCTAGTTTTGTTCTTGATTTTTGTAAGCCTTTCTTTTCTTTTCTTTTCTTTCTTTTTTTGTCTTTTTGAGTCAGGGTTTCCCTTTAGTCCCAGCTGGCCTGGAACTCACTATGTAGACCAGGCGGGCCTTCAATTCACAGAGATCTGCCTGCCTCTGCCTCCCAAGTGCTAGGATTATAGGCGTGCGCCACCATGCCTGGCAGCCTTTCATATTTTTATAATTCACTCAAGAAATTTATGCCAAGAAAAAAATAAAAGCTATTATACAAATATATTCACTGTTCACTGTATACAATTTATAATAAGGGGAATTTACAATATCAACTCTCAATGTGTGATTAAAGGAAAATTATAGCGTATTCATATATTGTTGTTGAGTACAGTGGTGTGGATCTATAGTCTGAGGTATTTCGGAGGAAAGGAAGGCTATGCAAAAGCCTAGAACTTTGAAGCTAATCTGGGCAAAATTAGAGACTCCCATCTCAAAAAACAACAAACAAAAAGATGTTTAGGAAACATGTGTGGAGTTTCTGGGTTCCATCCCACCAAGGAAAAACAAATAAAAAGGGCGAATCAAGATGACTAACAGTTCAAGCCCAATCTGGGCTACACAGCAAGACCTTATCTCATGAAAACAATAGAAAAAGCCAGGAATGATGGCACATGCCTATAGTTCGTGTGCTAGGTAGGTGGAGGATCAGAAGTTCAAAGTACAGTTTGTTAAGTTTTAGGTGTTTTGTTTTGTTTGGTTTTGTGAGATAAGATCTTAGTGTGGCTGGACTGGAACCCACAAAGATCTGCCTGCTTCTGCCTCCCAAGTGCTAGGATTATTAAACGCATGTGCCACCACGCCTGTCTTCCCCAAGATATACCTAGGCTACATGAATCCGGTTTCAAAACACAAAGAAGAAAAAAAAGAGGGGGCACAGAAACTCCACCAGGAGGGGCTGAAGAGATGGCTCAGTGGTTAAGAGCACCAACTGCTCTAGCAAAGGATCCAGGTTAGATTCCCAGCACCCACATGGCGGCTGACAACTGTCTTTAAACTGGGCGTGGTGGCGCACGCCTTTAATCCTAGTACTCTGGAGGCAAAGGCAGGTGGATGTGACTTCAAAGCCAGCCTGGTCTACAGAGTGAGTTCCAGGACAGCTGGGGCTATAGGGAGACCCTGTCTCAAAACAAAAACAAAAACAAACCCACCAGGAAATATTTCCCTATTAAATCTTTGTTTTGGTCTTTTTTAAGACAGTGTCTCCCTATAGCCCCAGCTGGCCTGTAACTCACTATGGAGACCAGGCTAGCCTTGAACTCACATAGATCGGCCAGCCTCTGCCTCCCAAGTGCTGGGATTAAAGGCATGCACCACCACACCCAGCTCCTATTAAATCTTAACAGTATGTTGACTGTATTTAAATTAAAATTTGAAAAAAAGAATTTTTAGTGGTATTCCTTTATACTATAAATATATAATAGGTACAAAGGTCTGAATAGTAAGCTAACAACCTTGCATAACCCCCCCCCGTTTTTTTTTTTTTTGGTATTTTTGAGACAGGGTCTCCCTTTAGTCCCAGCTGGCCTTGAGCTTGCTATGTAGACTAGGCTGGCATAACCCTGTTTGTATGGAAAAAACACTTCTAGGATCTCTAGGAAACAAGCACATGGTCTTTTGTAACACAATCCCACTACAATGAGAACAACCTACTGTGGTATCTGCAAAGAGGTGAAAGCAATACAAGGTATTCAGGTACAAGACTAATGTACTAGGAAAAACTACCCTAAACCCTCTGTTCAAAAATTACTGTCATTAGCCAGGCTTGGTGGCACTCAGGAGGCAGAGGCAGGCATAGATCTCTGAGTTCAAAGCTAGCCTAGTCTACATAGCGAGTTCCAGACCAGCTGGGGCTATAGGGAGACCCTGTCTCAAAAAGATAACTGTCTATATTTATGAAGAACCATATCCTTTTAATAATTTTCAATTTTCCTGTTATGTCTTCTAAATTTCTCCTTTCTCAATAGTTGAAGGGACTTCTCACTATCAATTAGTATAGCCATCTGAAACAATAACTTTTTCTTTTTTTGAAAAACAGTATGCAATGAGGCTCAGTATTTAAAGATACCATTTCATGATAAAAATAGTAAGATGAGTATTCATACCATCAAACTGGTCTTCACCTTCAGTCATCAGTTCATCATCAGAGCAAATACTCAGAACATTGACCAACATTTCTGTCACTATTCAAAAAGAAAAAGTTATATGTTAGACACACATAGACAGTGGCCTATACACATGCGCAGTAATAATTCAGTAGGCAAATGATCAAATAATTTTTAACCCAAGAAATATACTGCAAGTTTTTAGAATTGGAAGGCTTTAAACTGAAAGCACAGTTTAATAGATAATAGCTCTCACAGTAGTCTTTGTAAAATGAAATCTAAAGACTGGGAAAAAAAGAACCTCCAAGATATAAGAACAGAAAAATAAACAGCCGGAGAAATGGCGCTATGGGGAGTAATGACTGTTCTTGACTGGGATAAAATTTCTAATACCCACATGGTAACTCACAACTGTCCATAATTCTTAGCCTCCATGGGCATTGCATGACATGGGTGCACTTACAAACATGCATGCAAAACATTCATACACATAAAAGGAAAATAAATAACTGAGAAAAATGCCATCTTAATGTATACAGTTCAAATCTGGAGATAGAGCACTGAGTAGGAAAATAGTTAAGATATAGTTCCCTTACTTAAAAACTGGGCCCAGCCGGGCGTGGTGGCGCACGCCTTTAATCCTAGCACTTGGGAGGCAGAGGCAGGCGGATCTTTGTGAGTTCAAGGCCAGCCTGGTCTACAGAGTGAGTTCCAGGACAGCTGGGGCTACAGGCTGACCCTGTCTCCAAAAGACCAAAAACAAAACAAAAACAAACAAACAAAAAAACTGGCCCCAGTAATTCTGTTTGAAACTTATTTCTAGAGATCAGTAATGATTCCCTAACAATGTGAACCATGGTTGTTTCTTAGGCTTAAACCTCCTTAAATATTCCAGATTTAATTCTTTCTCTTTTTCCTTGGTTTCCAAGATTCTATTCCTCTGGATTTCCTATCTTTTTTTTTTTTTTTTGTCTTTCTGTCTGTCTGTCTGTCTGTCTTTTCGAGACTGGGTCTCCCTGTAGCCCCAGATCTCCTGGAATTCGCTCCGTAGACCAGGCTGGCCTTGAACTCACAAAGATCTGCCTGCCTCTGCCTCCCAAGTGCTAGGATTAAAGGCGTGCACCACCATGCCCAGCTTAAAAGGTAAAATTTCAATAAACAAAATGCCTATTGAAAATGTCCCTGATGACACACTCAAAACAAAATTCAGTACTGCCTCTACAGAGCTATTTTTCTTCTAACAATACATGAAAAGCATACCAAATGGTAAAATGTGGGATTCAGATGGAGATACTTATCAACCAAAACTAGTACTCAGAGACATCAAAAGACTTGCTGGAAAAGACAAAAGAGTAAATAACATTTGAGATAAATTATAAACTGGACTTGGAGTTTGCCAGAAGAGGACACATCAGACTTTAAGAAGTTATGAAACTGGGGCTGGAGAGATGGTCTAGCAGTTAAGAGCGTCGACTGCTCTTGCAGAGGACCCAGGTTCCATCCCCAGCATCCACATGGCAACTGAGAACCATCTTTAACTCCAATTCCAGGGGAATCTGACACCCTCTTCTGACCTCCGCAGCATTGCACGACATGGGTGCACAAACCTACATGCAGACAGTACATTCATACACATACAAAAGAAATTTAAAAAAAGTTATAAAACTATAAGAGTCATATAGGTCAAAAATCCAGAAATAAAAGTTCACAGTTCAATTCCATCTTTTTTTTTTTTTTACAAGAATGCCAAAATAATTTAGTAGACATAGTTTTCAAAAACTGCCTATCAGGTGAGGTGTGGTGGTATACACCTTTAATCCCACACTCCAGAGGCAGAGGCAGGTGGATCACTGTGAGATCGACATGAACCTGGTCAAAATAGTGAGTTCCAAGCCAGCTGGGGCTACACTACAGGGAAAGCCTATCTCAAAATAACAACAAAACAAAAAAACAAAGACCCCCAAAACTACATGTCCACTGAAAAAGAACAATAAACTGGACATCCTCCCCATTCTCCCACCAATATAAAAATTAATTCTAGATGTAACAAAGGCCTTAAGAAAAAGCTAGGGGCTGGAGAGAGAGCCTAGCAGTTAAGAGCGCCGACCGCTCTTGCAGAGGATCCGGATTCGATCGCCAGCACCCACATGGCGGCTGAGAACTGTCTGTTAACTCCAATTCCAGGAGAACTCCAGTTCCAGGGGAGTCCAACACCCTCTTCTGACCTCCGCAGCATTGCACGACATGGGTGCACAAACCTACATGCAGACAGTACATTCATACACATAGAAAATAAATAAATAAAATTAAAAGAAAAAAAGAGCTAAACATGTAAGATGGGAAAAAAACATGCAAGCAAATCTTTGTATGGTTGAATTAGCTAATGTTTTGTTGTTGTTGTTGTCGTTTTTCTTTTTGAGAAGTCGCCCTGTAGCCCCAGCCTGGCCTTGAACACACAGAGATCTACCTGCCTCTGCCTCTCAAGTGCTTGGATTAAAAGCTAATGGTTTCTTAAGAATTAGATGAGGGAGAGAGCCTGTCTCATAAAACAATACAAAACAAAAATTAGATGAATGAAAAATCAAAATCATGGAGTGGAGAGATGGCTCAGTGGTGAAGAGCACTGACTGCTCTTGCAGAGTACCGGGGTTCGATTCCCAGCACCTACATGGTGGCTAAGAACTGCCTTTAAGCCAGGTGTGGTGGCACACGCCTTTAATCTCAGCACTGGGAGGCAGAGGCAGGCGGATCTCTGTGAGTTCAAAGACAGCCTGGTTTACAGAGTGAGTTCCAGGCCAGCTGGGGCTATAGGGAGGCCCTGTCTTTAAAAAAAAAAAAAAAGCCGGGCTTGGTGGCACACGCCTTTAATCCTAGCACTTGGGAGGCAGAGGCAGGCGGATCTTTGTGAGTTCAAGGCCAGCCTGGTCTACAGAGCGAATTCCAGGACAGCTGAGGCTACAGGGAGACCCTGTCTCGAAAAGACCAAAAAATAAATAAAAATAAAAAAGCTTTGAAGCAAGCCACAGCAGCATTGACAGCTACTAGTAAAATTAAGCTCAGGTATGGGTGCAACTTGGGTAACACACACCAAAACCCTGTCTCAAAAACAAAGTAAAATAAAAACTGTATTTCAAAAAATACTATCAAGAAAAGGAAAAGCCAACCAGCAGAGGGGGAAAAAAATATTTGGAAACCATTTATCTAATAAAGAGATTTGTATCTACAATATATATATACACACACATATGAAAAACATAATTCAATAACAACAATTAGAAAATGATAGGATTTTGAAATGAAAAATGTACATTAATGTTCTTCCTAATGTTGTACATAATAGTAAAAAAAAAAGTAGAAATAATCAAATGTCCATAAGGTGATAAACAAAATATAGCATATCCACACAATAGAACACTATTCAGTCATAAATAAAAATAAATCCAGATTCATGCTTCAATATGGATGAACTTTTAAAATGTTATGGAAGCCAGTAGGGATGGCACTTGCCTATAATTACAACACTCAGAAAGCTGAGGCAGGAAGATCATAAGTTCTAGACCAGCCTGGGCAACATAGCAAAACCTAGTCTCAAAAAAAAAAAAAATAGGGCTAGGGTGATATCTCAATCTAATCTGTCAAGTTGTTACTGTACAAGCATGAGGGCCTGTATTCAATACCCAGGACTCACATAAAAAGCTGGGCAAGAGCCCACTGTGGTGGTGCACGCCTTTAATCCTAGCACTCAGGAGGCAGAGGCAGGTAGATCTTTGTGAGTTCAAGGCCAGCCTGGTCTACAGAGTGAGTTCCAGGTCAGCTGGGGCTACAGGGAGACCCTGTCTAGAAAAGACAAAACAAAAAACAAAACAAAAAAAAACCCTGAGCAAGAGCCAGGCGTGGTGGTGCACGCCTTTGATCCTAGCACTGGGAGGCAGAGGCAGGCAGATCCTTGTGAGGTCCAGGCCAGCCTGGTCTACAGACGAGTTCCAGAACAGCAGGGACTACAGGGAGATCCTGTCTCAAAAAGACAAAAAAAAAAAAAAAGATTTTGGAAAGAAGCCAGTGCAAATGACTCAAACTGAAGAACTGAAAAAAAATATTTGTAAGAAAAAAATGACTGCTAAGCAAGGATTGGTAGCATACACTAGTAATTTGGAGAGACTGAAGCAAGAAGACCATGAATTCAGAACCAGTCCAGGATATACAGCCAGTTATAAGCTAGTCTGAGCTATATTTGGTCTGAGACCAAAAAGATGGGTAAAGGCAGGTACAGCCAAGCCTGGAAACGTGAATTCAATACCTGGATGCTACATGGAGAAAGAACACATACATACTCACACAATAATGCACAAATAAATAAAATCAAAGAAAGGATTTAAGGTGACCATTAATATGCATAGAGTTGGGGCTGGAGAGATAGCCTAGCGGTTAAGAGCACCGACACTCTTACAGAGGACCCCGGTTCGATCCCCAGCACCCACATGGCGGCTAAGAACCGTCTGTTACTCCAATTCCAAGAGAACTCCAGTTCCAGGGGAATCCGAGACCCTCTTCTGACCTCCGCGGCATTGCACAACATGGGTGCGCAGACCTGCATGCAGACAATACATTCATACACATACAAAAATAAATTTAAAAAAAATAAAAAAAAAACATGCATAGTTTCTTTGAGAGGATGATGAAAATGCTTCAGAATTGATGGTCATTAATGACTACACATTCATGTATAATATATTAAAAACCACTGAATAATATAATTAAATGTCAATTTTATGATTATGTGGATATAACTCAATAAGGCTGCTATGAAAAATAAAAAGTAGTAAGACATAAGACTTCAAGCACAAAACTCTGTTAGATGTGATGGTACATATTTATAATCCCAGAACTCAGGAGGCTGAAGCAAGAGGGTCACAAGTTCCACACCTGCCTAGCTACAGAATAAGCTCTAGGACAGCCTGGACTACATAGCAAGACCCTGTCACAAACAAACAAACAAGCAAACAAACACAGCCATTATTGTAGCATAGTAGTAATGAGGTAGGAATGTTATTTATTTTTTTATTGAAAAAGCATATGGCTCCATGTTTAAGTGTGCTTGCTGCATAATGATGAAGACCTGAGTTTGGATCCCAGCACCCATGGAACAAGATGGACCTGTAACTCCAGCAACATAGGGACAGAAACAAGGAATAAGGCAGAGGGTGAGTGATGGAGGAAGACGTCCGATGCTTTACTCTGGCCTTCAGGCTAATGCCCCCATAGTGTGCACACGCAGGAGTACACATACTCACCCCAATAAGATCAGAGAACTGGGCATGGTAATTGGATCCCAATCAGGGGCTGAGGCAGGAGATCTGCTGTTGAGTTTGAAGTCAACCTGGGGTACATTGCAAGTTTCAAGCCAGTCAAGGCTAGAGAATGAGAATTTTTTTTTTGAGACAGGGTCTCCCTTTAGTCTCAGCTGGCTTGGAGCTCGCTATGTAGACCAGGCTGGCCTTGAACTCACAGAGATCCACCTGCCTCTGCCTCCCAAATGCTGGAATTAAAAACTCAGTGCTCTTAACTGCTGACCCATCTCTCCAGCCTTAAGAATGAGAATCTTATTCAAAAAAACCAAAAAGAAAAAATAATCAGGTAGATTTGAATAATTTACAAAAGAAAAACTCCAGATCCAGGGGACTCTGATACCCTCTTCTGACCTCCACGGCATTGACTGACACGGGTGCACAGACCTACATGCAGACAGTACATTCATACACATAAAAATAAAAAAAATGAACTTCATGATTAGTATGTATGTGTGCACATGCACATGTGTGCCACAGCCCTATAGCACTTGGGTGAAAGCCTGAGGAACACATTTAGGAACTGACCGAGAGACTGAAATCAGGTTGTCGGGCCTTTGTGTGGTAAGTACTTTTACCTGCTAAACCTTGCTTGATCCATGCAAAAACCCAAAAGCATCATAAGACTTGAACATTTCTTTTTTTGCTCTTTTTGAAGGGTCTCTCTGTAGCCTCAGCTGGCCTGAAACTCACTATAGAAAACAGGCTGGATCTACCTCCCTCTGCCTCCCAAACGTTGGAATTAAACACATCTGCCACCACACCCAGGAAAACTTGAATATTTCTCTATCTTCTAATATAGTTTTTTAAAATACTTTTTAATTTTATTTATTTATTTTCATTTCTTTTCTTTTTTTTTAATTTTTTAATTTATTTTTGTATGTGTATGAATGTACTGTCTGCATGCAGGTTTGTGCACCCATGTCATGCAATGCTGCACAGGTCAGAAGAGGGTCTCGGGTTCCCCTGGAACTGGAGTTATTCTTGGAATTGGAGTTACAGACGGTTCTTAGCCGCCATGTGGGTGCTGGGGATCGAACCCGGGTCCTCTGCAAGAGCAGTTGGCGCTCTTAACTGCTAGGCTATCTCTCCAGCCCAGAGTTTTTTTGTTGTTTTTTGTTTTTGTTTTTTAGCAACAGGGTTTCCTTGTAGCCCCAGCTGGCCTGGAACTCGTGACACAGACCAGGCTTGTAGCAGATCCACAAAACTCAGATCAAATTTCTGATCTTGTAACAGGAAATGGGTAATATAACTAAGTTCACTTATGAGCTGTGATCTCTATTTCCTTGTTTGAAGATTCAGAGCATAAACAATGGATATTATAAAATGTTATGTGGAGCTGGGCATGGTGGCTCACGCCTTTAATCTCAGTACTCGGGAGGCAGAGGCAGAGGCAGGCAGATGGATCTCTGTGAGTTTAAGGCCAGCCTGGTCTATAGAGTGAGCTCCAGGACAGCTGGTACTAAAAGGAAGACCCTGCCTCAAAAATACCAAAAAAGGGAAAAAACTAAAAAAAAAAAAAAAATCAAATTAGAAAGAATCTACAAAATGGCCACTTTCCACTTTATCTTGTCCTCTTGGTCCCCATTCTCCATGCTCTCAATCTTATATTAAAATAGTTGAGTCATAATCTGGCATAGAATCCACATAGTAAACAAGATGAAATCTTAAATTTCCTTTAGCTTGATGATGCAATGACTAAACTATTTCTCATATACCAAAGATAGAAGGTTGTAAGCGTAATGTATCCCTTCTACCTAAGCCCTTAACTGGTCCCCTTCTCAAATGCTAAACTGGGTAATTCTATCTCCATGTAAATGTAACATCAGACCTACTGAGTAAATGAAGAAGAGTAAAGGCAATCTGCAGAAAACTTACTTAACACAGTGTTAACTATTAAATTCTGAATTTTAGAACCAAAAATTGCCTTGGCAGAAGTGACATATCACACAGAAAGGAACATTTTGTAACATGAAAGAGGTGTGAGAAAATAGAGGGGGATATAGAACAAAATGTTTTATAATTCTCTCTGTATTCTCACACTGTCAACTTGCCACATATGAAAACTAAGGCACTGCTTATAAAAAAAGTAACACTCAAGAGGAAAATAATGTAATAGGGAACAAAAATGCTAAGAATTCTATACAATTAGAAAAAAATTTCTTTTAACATTCTAAATAGCATTTATTTTCTCTTTAAAAGCTATTAAATATGTCCTAATAGGTATTCCTCTAAATTGTCAGAAAGTACTACTACTAACTACTAAAAATATTTCTGATATAGGAGAATATTACATTAGATAAAACCCGGATTTCTCTATTTTTCCTAGAATACAGAAATGCTATAAAATAAAATGTCATAATGAGGGTTATTAAATTCTCCCATCAATTGCTGTGAAATCCCTACAAATGGTGTTAAAAATATGCAGAAGGGTCTATTCCAAAGCAAAGATAACCATCCATAAAGATTTAAGCTTAAGACAAAAAGAAAGAAAATCCAACAGCTGAAAACAACATCAGGCTATTTATAAGTCTTCTCCCAGTCCCCCAGACATCCTCACATGGGGGCTGTAAACATCAAACCAAAATATCTTTGAGGCGGTCATATCCACACCCACAGTCACAAGTGGAGCTGAACCACAGTGAAACCAGACTCCAGTTTCCTTTAACAAATATATGCCTATGATAGTAAACTGGAGTAAATGTTGCAGTAATAAAATAATTCTTTGTTTTATTTAAAGTCATACCTTTTTCCCCAACGAATGGTAAAGACCATGTGAAGACATCCATAAAATTGGGCAACCAGTAAGGATGTGGAGAACAGTTAAACTGTCGAATATTCATCACATTATTTTCATACTTTAGAACAGCAGCTGCAAGATAAGTTGAATGTCAATGTAATTTGTCTTGTCCCTGAAAACTATAAAAAATTATAAATCTTTTTAAAAGGGAGGAAGATGGAGGGACAAGTACAATCAGTGGGAGATGGGAACTAATATTTTTTCCCAAAAACACACATTTACTTTTAACACATTTTAATACAGAATATTTACTTTTTATTATTAATGAAATTCCCAGATTATTTCCAGAATATCTTTTGCTTTATAATCAAATGATGAACATGCACTCTTACTAAATCCAAAGTTGTGAAAATCAAATTTTCAAGGAAACACAGAATGACAAAGGGCAATTTTCTAGGTTTTTAAGGTTCATAAAATTGAGGAATTAAAGATGATCCTTTTTGCAACCTAATACGAATAGCTAAATGGCAACACAGCAAACAAAAGACAATTTAGAACATTTTAATTAAGATGTATAAAAGTATATTTATTTAATTCAGTATATGAAAACAGGTGAAACTTCTTCAAAGAAATATTTTACTTCATTTATGAAAAAATAACAAAAGATAATATGCTATAACTAAATGATCAAAGGTTTTTTATTTACTTCAATTTTAGATATTCTTCTAAAGTTCCAATAATTTGACATTATCTTGACCTATATAAATTTAAGTGACTGGTTTTATTACCTACAGAAAATGGGATGAAAATGGTTCAGCATATACTAGCTATGAAATGCAAGATTGTTTAACTAAACTGTTAATTCATAAAATGGAAGTAAAATATCCACTCTGTCTACCACAGAAATTTGTTTTAAGATTAGAAAATGCATTTCACATGAAACCATATAAAAATTACAAAATGTGGGACTGGAGAGAGAGATGGCTCAGCAGTTAAGAGCACCTACTGCTCTTGCAGAGGACCCAGGTTCAATTCCCAGCACCCACATGGCAGTTAATAACTGTTTTTTAAGCCAGGCATGGTGGCCCATGCCTTTGATCCTAGCACTCGAGAGGCAGAGGCAGGCGGATCTCTGTGAGTTCAAGGCCAGCCTGATCTACAGAGGGAGTTCCAGGCCAGCTGGGGCTATAGGAAGACCCTGTCTCAAAAAAAAAAAAAAAATTACAAAATGTTGTTTTTTCTTTATTTTTAGTTTTACCCTTTTAATTTTTTTTTTTTTAATTATTTATCTTTGTATGTGTATGAATGTACTGTCTGCATGCAGGTCTGTGCACCCGTGTCATGCAATGCCGCGGAGGTCAGAAGAGGGTCTCGGATTCCCCTGGAACTGGAGTTCTCCAGGAATTGGAGTTACAGACGGTTCTTAGCCGCCATGTGGGTGCTGGGGATCGAACCCGGGTCCTCTGCAAGAGCGTCGGTGCTCTTAACCGCTAGGCTATCTCTCCAGTCCCCTAGTTTTATCCTTTTTTTAGTATTTTTGAGACAGAGTCTCCCTTTTAGTACCAGGTGTCCTGGAGCTTGCTCTGTAGACCAGGCTGGCCTGGTCCACAGAGATCCACCTACCTCTGCCTCCCGAGTGCTGGGATTAAAGGCGTGCGCCACCACGCCCGGCACAAAATGTTTTATAAATATAATAGTTATATGATTATCTTCCTTCAACTTAAAAAGAAAATAGGTTTATTTTGGCTCCTAATTTTGAGATTTCAGTTAAGGGCCAATCTGCCTTGTTACTTTGGATCTGGGATAGAAAAGACATCATGGTGGTAGCATGTGTCAGGTCAGGGAAATCAGTATCTTTTTTCCCCTGTATTATTTTTTTTTTAATTTTATTTATTTTTTATGTGTATGAATGTACTATCTGCATGTAGGTTTGTGCACCCCTATCATGCAATGCTGCGGAGGTCAGAAGAGGGTGTCGGATTCCCCTGGAACTGTAGTTAAAGATGGTTCTCAGTTGCAATGTGGGTATTGGGATTGAACCCGGGTCCTCTTCAAGAGCAGTCAGCACTCCTAACCACTAGACCATCTTTCCAGCCATATGTTAAATTCCAATATTTGATATTCTGGCTAATACAAAACCCCCAAAGTAACCCTGCTACAAACTACCATTTAATAGGGATGTTTCTCTTATACAATTTCCATGTTAAATAAAAATAGTTTAAGGTTAGCCTCATAAAGAATGGGTTGTTATCAACCTTTAAGACCTTCATTTCAAGCCGGGCGTGGTGGCGCACGCCTTTAATCCTAGCACTTGGGAGGCAGAGGCAGGTGGATCTTTGTGAGTTCAAGGCCAGCCTGGTCTACAGAGTGAGTTCCAGGACAGCTGGGACTACAGGGAGACCCTGTCTCAAAAAGACCAAAAAAAAAAAAAAAAAAAAGACTTCATTTCAAAAAGAAAAAGCAAAGAAAACTAGAAAATTGCCTTACAGGTGGGAATGAAACATCACTAATATGCCCATTCTAGTAAACATGCAAATCATTAACATTATTCATGTACAAACCAGAGACATTTGATTCTGACAGGACAGGCAACAGTTTGAATTTCAGTCTTAAGTACAAAAAAAATTTGATTCCTTAGCCCCAAGTCAAACTGACAAAGGACAACCCGTAAGGTAGCAATCAATTGAGCACTCCTTTAATAACGCAAACAAAATATATGGTTGAGGAATTAGAGTACTAGTAAATAGTTAAATGTAGCAATCAACTCTGTTCTTGAGAATGTAGTCAAGTCAGATATGCTATTTTTCAAAAGTGAAGCCACATTTCATTAGGTATCTATAAATTCTTATGGAGTGTTCTATATCAAAATTATTTAGTATGCTGTTTTATCTCGCACAAACATTTTAATCTTTTGACCATCTCCCATCATCAAAAACTCTTCTGCTCCTCTTTCAAGTTTACACCATGACCCATATATAGCAATGATCTCATTATCTTTCCAAATCTACTTTTAAAAGTCTTTAACCTTTTTTTTTCTCCTGGCTCATCTACTGTAGTCTGACCATGAAGCTATGAAATAGTCAACTGAGTTCCATGCATGTCAAGATAGAATAGGAGCTGGCCTCTTAATTTCCTCTTCTGAAGATGTGAACTACGTAAACCCCATCTCATCTTCAGTGTCCTTGGAACACACTTAACTAGATTAAGATCCCAAGGTACTCAGTCTTAAGTTATGTTCAGAATAAAATGAAATCCAATCTTTATAGTCAGATCAAATTCAAAGGGAGAAAAAAATGAAAGCCATTGGAAAAGAAGATATAAGAAAAAGAACAAAGGAAGTAAAAACAAAGAAGGCTATACCTGAAAGGAGATCAGAGGGGATTAAGAAAAAAGCTAAAATATAAATCTTGGGGCAAAGACTGCTGGGACAAAGAAAAATAAGAAAAAAGGATAACCTACATCATCAGTGAACATAAAACAAGCAACAAGATAAACTAAACAAGTGGACAGTGCAAATAAAGACAATGGTAAAAGCAGTAGCTTCATACAAACATGAAATTCTTTCAATCATAACAGGAAGATTTAAGAAAGGGGAGTTTATGGAAATCACTGGTGGTTTTGCTTAACTCAGAATGCTATTTTACAAAACAGACTTTGTAAGCAACAAGTAGTAGAATGATTATATATTATTTGGTTTCACATTTTCAATTTTATTTATTGTTCTCTCCCCTCCCTTATATCTTAGTCTTTTATGAGATTTGTACAGTTTCAAACAATGCCCCTTTTCTATAGTTTTTAAAATAAATTAAAATGCTAAGTTGTTTATAATAGTTTTTATCAACAACATCTTACCTTTATTATTGTAGACATCTAAGTAATTAGGTGCCGAAAAAATTGTTATTAATGAAGGGAACCCTGTAGTTTGACTTTTTCTGTACATTCTATAGCTGCAAAACAAATAGCTTAATATGCATCGTAAAGCATCAATCATGATTACTAAGTTTGATTTGTATTCAAGGTGTTAATTTGGGTCAGGGAAACAGAATTCTTACCCTGCGTCTTGAGCTTCATGAGCTCTAATAATCGATAACAAATTATTGTTTTGCAAAAATTCACACACTGCTGGATAGCTGTAGGGGAAAAAGAGTAAATAATTCTTTTTATATGAGGCAAAATCTATTTTATATAACTAAAATGAAAATCTTGGATACTTTTCCTTACTTATAAAAATAAGAACATCCTCGAACTGTGTTGTGACTAAAATGCTCTTGTGATTTTTCATTTCCAAAGTCTTCAGATGGATCAGACCATAGCAAGTCACACATTGGTCCAAATGCAGGTGGCTCTTTGAATCTATCTAACTGTGAAGAAAAAAAAAAGAAAATAAAAATAATCAAATGAGGATAGAATGCTCGCAGGAACGTGATATCAAACTTGAACACAGTCCACTACATTGTTCACAAGGACCAAAAGCAATTTTCTTTAAAGTCTATTAATCAGTATGTTAATTTTTATCATAACCCAATCTTACAGGTGAAGCTAAATTTGAAGCTTTTACTCTCTAATCAATAAGGAACCATGAATAGGAATCAACTTTAGAAGTATACTGTATACTCACTCTCCTAATATCATCCAGTGTGTGTATTTCTGGCGAAAGTCCACCATGAACACATAAAAACTGTTGGTTTAAAAGTGCAGCAAGGGGCAAGCTATCAAAAGCTTCCATACAAGCTTCATAGACTCTTTCTGAATATTTAATTTTACCTAAAAAATAAAAAGTCAACATTTAAAATTTTCTTTTGTTTTTATTTTTATTTTTTTATTTTTTTATTTTTTTGGTCTTTTCAAGACAGGGTCTCCCTGTAGCAGCTGTCCTGGAACTCACTCTGTAGACCAGGCTGGCCTTGAACTCACAAAGATCCGCCTGCCTCTGCCTCCCAAGTGCTAGGATTAAAGGCGTGCGCACCGGAGCCTGGCTTGCTTTTATTTTTTTATTTTATGTTTTATTTTTTTGAGACAGAGGTTCCCTGTTAGCCCCAGCTTGGACTTGGATTCATGCCTGTAGACCAGGGGCTGGCCTTGAACTCACAAAGATCTCGCCCTGCCTTGTCCTCCCAAGTCTCGGAATTAAAGGCTTGCACAATAGAGCATGATGCTGGCTCAATCCAATTTTTTTTTTTTTTTTTTGAATATGTGTGCATGAATTACTGTCTGCATGTAGGTCTGTCACCCTGTCGTCTGCGCAATGACTGCGAGTCAGAAGAGGGTGTCGGATTTCCCCTGAACTGGAGTTTCTGGAATTGGAGTTACAGACGGTTCTTAGCTGGCCATGTGGGTGCTGGGGATCGAACCCGGGTCCTCTGCAAGAGCAGTCGGTGCTCTTAACCGCTAGGCTATCTCTCCAGCCCCCAATTTTTATTTTTATTTTTATTTTTTTTAAAGTTTTTTTTAATTTTATTTATTTTTTTGAATGTGTATGAATGTACTGTCTGCATGTAGGTCTGTGCACCCGTGTCGTGCAATGCTGCGGAGGTCAGAAGAGGGTCTCGGATTCCCCTGGAACTGGAGTTCTCCAGGAATTGGAGTTACAGACGGTTCTTAGCCGCCATGTGGGTGCTGGGGATTGAACCCGAGTCCTCTGCAAGAAAGGTCGGTGCTCTTAACCGCTAGGCTATCTCTCCAGCCCCCCAATTTTTACTTTTTAAGGACAAACTTTGAATATTCTTGTGAATAGGTTTAAGTTTGTTTTATTAGGTTTATATAAGTGCAAAGTAGAACAGTTTTTTGAGATTTCACTTATTTTAAGTAGTATTTTCTGACTGTCTACTACATACCCAAAATAAATTTAGAGCAAATACCTATCTTCATAAACCTCAGAACATTGCTTATTTCTGTTGAGTCATACAAGGGAAAAGGCTTTAAAGAAATCTACATTCACCAGGCATGGGAGGCAGAGGTAGGCAGATCTCTGTGAGTTCAAGGCCAGCTTGGTCAACAAAGTGAGTTGAGACCAGCTGGGACTGTGGGGAGACCCTGTCTCAAAAAGACAAAAAAAATTGGGATGGTGAGTTACCTCAGTGATTAAGACACTTGCTGCCAAGGCTCATAACCTGACTTCTCCTGAACTCACATAGTAGAAAGAGGGAACCTAAAGCTCTAACTTGTTCTTTAATCTTCATATACACGTCATCACATGCACACATACTAAATTAATTGAGAAATTGAAAAGAATAGAGCAGGTGTGGAAAAATGCATGGCTTTAATCCTAGCACTGATAGTGGGGGGTGGGGGTGGGGAGGAGAGGCTGGAGGGTCTTTATGACTTTCAGGCCAACCTATTCTACATAGTGAGTTTCATTATTTTTATGCTATGTGTATGGGTATTCTGCCTGCATGTAAGTGGAACACATGCACACAATGCCCTCAGAGGTCATATGACGGTGTTGGATTCCTTGGAACTGGAGTTACAGGCGGTTGTGAACTGCCATGTGAGTGCTGAGAACTTAGGTGCTCTCCAAGAGTAGTCAGTGCTCTTAACTACTGAGCCATCTCTCCAGTTGTTTTATTTTATCTCTTGTATTATTTTTCTTTTTTAAAAAAGAATTTTATATATATATACTATTATATATATTTAAAATTTTTTTTTTATTTATTCTTGTATGTGTATGACTGTACTGTCTGCATGTAGGTTTGTACACCCATGTCGTGCAATGCCACAGAGGTCAGAAGAGGGTGTCGGTTTCCCCTGGAACTGGAGTCAGACGATTCTCAGCTGCCATGTGGGTGCTGGGGATTGAACCTGGGTCCTCTGCAAGAGCAGTCGGCACTCTTAACAGCTAGGCCATCTCTCCAGCCCCATATTTTTTACTATTATTTTTTTTTATGTGTATGAGTGTACTGTCTGCATGTAGGTTGGTGCACCCGTGTGGTACAGTGCTGAGGAGGTCAGAAGAAGGTGTCGGATTCCCCTGGAACTGGAGTTAAAGACGGTTCTTAGCTGCCATGTGGGTGCTGGGAATCAAACCTGGGTCCTCTGCAAGAGCAGTTGGTGCTCTTAACTGCTGAGCCATCTCTCCAGCCCCTTATTATTTTTCAATTACATGTGTATGTGTCAATTTATATATATGAGTGCAATGCTAGAGTTACATGTTACTGCGAGCTGCTTCATATAGGTGCTAGGACTCAAACTCAGGGCCTCTTGAAAAGCAAAACATGCTCTTAACCCATGAGCCATCTGTAGCTCCATAAATCTTTTTTTTTTTTTTTGTTAAATCTGTTATAAGATGTTATACTAGGCCAGGTGTGGTGGTACATTCCTTTAATCCCAGCACTTGTGAGGCAGAGGCAGGCGGATCTCTGAGTTCAAGGCCAGCCTGGTCTACATTGTGAGTTTCAGGACAGCTGGACTACAGAGAGACCCTGTCTCAAAAAATAAAAAAGATGTTATACTTATACTATAAAGTGTTCATAACTCTTACTAGCCATATAATTTCAAAATAATAGAGAGGAAGTAAAATTATTTCTCCTCAAAGTACTCACATTCCTGCTTAAAGGTAAAATATTCAGTAAGATGTCTGCATTCGTGGTTGCCTCTCAGAAGGAATAATGTGCTTGGGTACAGAATCTTCAAGACCCATAAATATAAGACACACTGTAAAAGAAAATGTTTTCAGTAAATTTATTTTGTATTTTTACTTAACTAATTTAATCTTTGCTTCTTTTAACTCAATTACCCTTACAAACTCTGTTACTATTTATTATTGTTCCTTATTCCTAAGATACAAACTTTGTGAAATCTGTTTATTAATCCTGCTTCTGACTCTTCACTCCTAGAAAAGTTTCTAACAAATAGAAGAGCAATAAATATTTGTTGAATCAATAAGTCATCTAACAGCTTCAGATTTACAGATGTGATATAACCTAGTAAAATGGCTTTCTCCATAAGTATATTGGTAAATATAAGGTCCTCAAACATACTATGAAGTGTATAACAGTATCTCTACCAAAAGGTAAAAAAACAATTATAAAATTACCTCTATTTTCCAAATATGGAAACAAAACTATAAGCATGAGTAACTTACTCAAAATCACAAAGTTCCTAAGTAATAAGACAGGATTTTGATCCCCTCATCTTAAGCATTAAGCCATACTAACTAACAAAAGGCCAAGATTCATGTGTGCTTGGTTGATTATGGATGTTTCCTTACATAAAATAGATGTTTACTATCTAATCCAATTAAAAGAAAATACAATTTTTACAATTAAAGTATTAAAAACAGCATTTTGCATACATGCATTTCTCTAGATTTACCGTAAGAAAAAGACTGACTGATTTGGTTAAGAAAAAGAAAGGACTATTTCATGTAGAAATAAACACAGTTTACATAAGCAAACAAAAAACTCTCTTTACCAAGTACATTGAAATGCATAATTATTCAGATTTTCATTTTATTCACAAGAGAAAAGCAATAAAACCAAGAAAATACCTGCTAAAATTCAACAGCTCTTATTTTGAGTCTTTGCTATTTTCCTTCTATAACAATAAATTGTCCAAATGGTATCCCTCATCTGTGGATGCTAGTGCCAATTACCTAGTTGTAAGTATTTCTTGTGCACGGCTCCTTGAGCTTTTGTCCAAAGCAGTTGGGAGTGATGCATATTGGAAACAACAACAACAACAACAACAACAACANTTTTGCCTCGAGTCTCAGCAAATACTTTGGACTTTTGAAGTGTTGAGACTAAGAATTCAGAGTCTCCCAAAGTTGGACTGAATGCATTTTGCAATGTGAGATTACCATGATCTATTGGGACCAAGAGCTCAGCTCATTATAGCTTGAATATAAAATGTCCCCCACAGGTGTATGTGGTTGAAGAATTAATCCCCAGTTGGTGGCACTGCTTTGGCAGGTAATAGAACCTTTGGAGAAGGAGGTATGGCTGCTTCTAGTCCTACCTCTTTTTGTTTTTGTTTTGCCTTTTGAGACAGGGTCTCCCTATAGCCCCAGCTGGCCCTGGAACTCACTATATAAACTAGGCTGGCCTTGATCAAACTCACAGAGATCTACCTGCCTCTGCCTCCCAAGTGCTGGGATTAAAGGTGTGCACCACACACAGTATAAATGTGTTATTAACTAAGCTACAAAACAATTTTGTTCAGTTGCCAAGTCTTACTTTATTGATTTTTGTCAATCACTCTTAAGCATTTTTTAGGAAGAGCATTTTCTGATTTTTCTCAAAGTCCTGAGATAAGTCAGAGAAAGATAAGAGATCTGATACTGAAACTATGAATAGGAAGAACCCAGGATAATAAAATTTCTAAGAGAGGCAAAATGGATGAGTCCAGAAATCCCAATCATATTGAGAATCCTACCACACCTCAGAAATGCAGTATATTAAAAACACTTTTAAAAGCAGATGTAACGGTAAATAGTGTGCAAATTCACCAGATAAGGACTCAACACCTATCAGAAGAGGTGATTAAAAGCACAAGCTTTGAGTCAGTCTGCCTGTAATTTAAGTATATGACTTTGGCCAACTTACTTTAACTTCAAACATTAGGTTCCTCATCTACTGAATGGATAAAGTAATAGTACAAATACTTCATAACAATGAGGATTAAATTAATATCTGTTAAGTGTTTGATCTAGAACTTAGCTGGAATATATTAAATGTGTAACATAATTATTTATTGATAGAGCTTTGATTAGAAGTCTACCAAGGAAGCTGTCCTATACAAATAAGACAAATATGCAGAATTGTATGAATAAAATATTCCCAATGAGGCATCACTTGTACTGAAGAAAAAAAATTAAAAACCTAAACTGTCTAACAACAAGAAATTATGGCTTGTTTATTCAATGGGAAACAATGTAGCTATTAAAAATGACCCTACAGCTTTACATTTACTGATTTGTGAAGACATTCAGTGTATAGATATGTTAAGAATGTAAGTTAGAGGACAATGTTTTAATATGATCCCATATTTCATTTCAAACAAAAGAGAGATACATACATTTTAAAATAAAGGCTGATCTGTTTGCCATACTTCAAATAAATAGAAAAGAAAAAGCAAAAGGAATAATCTGTTGTTAAGTAATGTTCCATAGGTCATTTTAATCCCTCATAAGTCCAAAGAAACTTTTAGATATACTTGGGTCTTAATGGCTACGTGGTGACATAAAACATTCTAAATGAAGCAATAGAAGAATTATAAAATATTTCACTTAAAGAGAACTTAATCTTCCTTTCATATAGTTTATTGCCTTTAATGGCAAGGAGATTAATAGATAAACATTAGTAGCTTCTTAAAGCCATAGATAATAAGACAATAAAGACATCTCAGGCTCATAATTTCCTCTGGGGGGAAAAATGGTAACTATAACTATAAAGAATCATATAAAGAAAATTAATTGAATGGTCTTAAAGAAGAGTAATAAGTAACAGCTTTCCCTACAAAATTTCAGAATATACAGAGGTATTAAAAAGAGCCCAATATAAGTACTTTTAAGAACTTAATTGTAGTAGGAATAGAAATAAATCTATGTTAACAACAGCAAATCAAATCAAATGACAATATATGATTATTACCTCTATACTAAAATAACCTCTGTCCACATAATCACCAAGAAAAAGGTATCGTGTATTAGCAGGTGATCCTCCTACTTCAAAAAGTTTCATCAGATCAAAAAATTGGCCATGGATGTCACCACACACTGAAACAAGAAGATTATTAGATATGAAAAAAGGCCTCTAAATAAACAAATATTAAACTCTTAATTTCTATACCAAGAGATAATATAAACACTATCAAGAAGTATCTGAAAATGATAAAAAGAGTCATGATAAGGATGTCATGACTTAACCAAGCGTACATGTGCTTAAGATCTAGAAGAAGATATAAACAGATATAACAAGATTTGTGGTCAGTAACAAATTTTTGGTTTAAATGTACAAAGCTCCTCTAGGATGGATTTAAGTTATGGAATGACAAAATTATAATGCTGGCAATAAAACCTCCATTTCAACTCAGTACTTTCCATTGACCTGTAAATGATCACCTTAGGTGCCAGATAAGACATCAACAAAGTATTTGCCACTAATGATTAAAAGCAAAGTAAGTGTTGAATCAAATTGAAGTATGGCCAATGCATCTGACGAAACCTTCATAAAAGCCTATTAGACTAATTTCATTTTTATTTACTAAAAATAGGGAAAACTTAAAAAAAATTTAATTTTTTATGTGTACAAGTATATGGCCTGCATGTATAAGTGGATTCATGTAATTCAATGGACATGAAGATCAGAGGAAGGTTCTGGATTCCTTGAGTTTATGGTTTTTAGCCACCATGTGGGTGTTGGGAACTGAACCTGGATCCTCTGCAGGAGCAGTCAGTGCCATCTATTTAGCCCCAATAAAACCTTTTTTAATTTTTTTATTTTTGGTCGGTCTTTTTGAGACAGGGTCTCCCTGTAGCCCCAGCTGTCCTGGAACTCACTATTTACACCAGGCTGGCCTTGAACTCACAGAGATCCACCTGCTTCTGCCTCTGCCTCCTAAGAGCTGGGATTAAAGGCATATGCCACTGTATCTGGCACAATAAAATATTTTTTAAGCACAGAAAATAATTTACAAAAATCAAGATAATGTCCATGTAATAATCATATATGACAGAACTAAAAAGGGAAAGAACTTTATCTCCACTCAACTAAATACCAGTTGCTGTTGTTGCCTTTTTGAGACAGGGTCTCCCCATAGTCCAGCTGTCCTGGAACTAACTTTGTAGACCAGGCTAGCCTTGAACTCACAGAGATCTGCCTGCCTCTGCCTCTCAAGTGCTGGGGATTAAAGGCATGCGCCAACACCCTGGCTAAATACAGTTTAATAATGTCCAAAACATAAGCAACTTTACCTGTAATTGGAGCTTCTACTTCTATCATGGTTTTCTCCCTCCGGAGTATGGCAGCACCCTCATTAATAATTCTAAGTGCAATTTCTTCATCTACCCGACCTTCTTTTACCAGATGGTTCTTTAGAACATCAACCCTGGGTATCCCATCCATATCAAATACTTCTTCAGATGTCAACCGATGTGTTGGGGGAAAAGGGACAGCTGTAATTAAAAAAAAAATACAAAATTAGTCACTAACAATATATTAACATAAAAAAAATGATAATTGGATCAAGATAAAACTGAATAAAAATTTTAAAATAAAGTTGAAAAGCAAAGTGTTTCTTCATTTATTGGGTAGAGTGTTAATTTTTTTTTTTTTACTAAAAGGGCAAATTATATTACCTCCTACATGTTAAGTAGTCTATATTTTTGTTAATTTATAGAAGACGAGAGGTGGACATAGTGGCATGGCACAGACCTGTAATCCTTAAGAGATGGAAGCAGGAGGATCCAGAATTAAAGGCAAACCTTGGCTACCTAGCAAACCGAAGGTCAGTCTAATCTATATTAGACCCTGACTAAAAAAAAAACAGATAAATTATTAACAGAAAGGAAGGAGGGACTAGTTATATAGGGCTACAGACTTAGCTCAGTAATAGAGTGAAGACCCCATAAGTCTGAGGCCTTAGAATCAATACCCAGTAAGATACAATTTCTAAAAAGGGTAATAATAAATAAAAATGCTATGTATAATGAACATGTTCTTTCTTGAGAATGAGTAGAAAACTGAATTATTTAACAAAACTAAATAATTTCAGAATAACTAAAGCTTTTTTATTTATGGCAGATCAGCCAGCCTGGTCTACATACATAGTGAGCTCTAAGCCAGCTGAGGCTTCAGGGAAACCCAGTCTCAAAACAAAACAAAACAAAACAAAACAAAACAAAACAAAAAACCGACAACAACAAAAAATTAGGGGGGCAGAACTCAAAATATATGCTTGTATTATACTCATCAAGTATAATAAATATATTGTACTACATAATCCTGAATATAAAGAAATACCAATTAAGGTGATTTTCAAGATTATTACTATTATTATTTCTGCATGTGTGCACATACCACAACGTATGTGGATGCCAGAAGTTGATTTTCTCCTTCTATCTTCACATATATTCCACAGATTAAATCCAGGTAGCCAGGCTTAGGCAGCAAGTACCTTTATCTGCTGAGCAATCTTTCCAGCCTATCCTCTATGTTTTCTTTTTATATATAATGTTTTATTCTATGTGTTTTATGTATCAAACCCAGGTCCTCTGAATAAGCCATGGCTCTCAACTGCTAAGCCATTTCTCCAGCCCCATCTTTCATATTCTTTTTTTTTTGGTCTTTTCGAGACAGGGTCTCCCTGTAGCCCCAGCTGTCCTGGAACTCGCCTTGTAGACCAGGCTGGCCTTGAACTCACAAAGATCCACCTGTCTCTGCCTCCCAAGTGCTAGGATTAAAGGCATGCGCCGCCATGCCTGGCTCATGTTCTTTTTTAATTTTTTTAAAGTCAGTACTTAAAAACAAATTTTATTATTATTATTTTTTATGTGTATGTGTATTGTCTGCATGTAGGTTTGTGCACCCATGTCGAGCAATGCCACGGAGGTCAGAAGAGGGTGTCCGATTCCCCTGGAACTGGAGTTAAAGGCAGTTCTCAGCAGCCATGTGGGTGCTCGGAATCGAACCCAGGTCCTCTGCAAGAGCAGTCAGTGCTCTTAAATGCTAGGCCATCTCTCCAGCCCTAAGCCTCATGTTCTTAATAAGAACATGAAAACAGGCTGGAGAGATGGCAAGACTGTTCTTGCAGAGGACCTGGGTTTGATTCCCAGCACCCACATGGTGGCTAAGAACCATCTTTAAGCTGGGCATGGTGGTGGATGCCTTTAATCTTAGCACTCAGGAGTCAGAGGCAGGTGGATCTGTGTGAGTTCAAGGCCAGCCTGGTCTACAGAGTGAGTTCCAGGACAGCTGGGGCTACACAGAGACCCTGTCTCAAAAAGACTTAATATATATTTATAAAATTCTTCCACTATTAAATTAACCTTAAAGTTCCCATTACCCTTACTACTGAAGTAGTATTCCATTCCAGAAGTACAGATTTATGATTTCCACAAGTAATAACCAACTGTACAAGTAGCCTGGCTAGCCTGGCATTGGCTATGTAAACCAGACTAACAACAAACCTGCAGTGATCCTCCCATTCAAGTCCTAGAATTACAGGTTGTGCCACCAGGCCTGTCTCATCTGAATTATCTCATTTTTGGATTCAGTCTTTCTAGAGCCCTGGCTGGCCTGGAACTCATTATGTAGACCAGGCTGGCCTTGATCTCAGAGAGATCAGTCACCTAGCAAGTTGGCTTCCTAGCAAGTTCAAGGTTAACATACCACCATGCTCCACCTATGAAGTAAATTTTTGATTGCAGGTAAACACAATTTTAAGATTTTAAGATTATATACAGGGGCTAGAGAGATAGCCTAGCGGTTTAAGAGCACCAACTGCTCTTGCAGAGGACCTGGGTTTGATCCCCAGCACCCACACGGTGGCTGAGAACCGTCTTTAACTCCAGTTCCAGGGGAATCCGACGCCCTCTTCTGACCTCTACGGCACTGCACGACACAGGTGCACATACCTACATGCAGACAATATACTCATACACATAAAAAATAAATAAAATTTAAAAATTTTTAATAAAATTTTAAAAAATTAAAAAAAAAGATTATATACATAGTGGGGCTGGAGAGAAGGTTGAGCAGTTAAGAGCACCGGCTATAGTTGCAGAGGACCTGTAAGATTCCCAGCAGCCAAGTGGCAATTGTGACTCCAGTTCCAGGGGATCTAACTCCTTCTGGCCTCCAACAGGCTAGAATACATGTAGGCAAAACACAGACAATACAAATAAATTTTTTTAGGGCTAGAGAGATGGCTCAGTGGTTAAGAGCACTGGTTGTTCTTACAGAAGACCCGGGTTCAAATCCCAGTACCCACATGGCAGCTAACAACTGTCTGTAACTCCATTTCCAGGGGATCTAACACCCTCTTCTGTCCTCCTCAGGCATTACATGATATACATGAAATAAAAATAAAAAATAAGTTTAAAAATATCTATAAAAGGGACTGGAGAGATGGCCTAGTGGTTAAGAGCACCGACTGCTCTTGCAAAGGACCCAGGTTTGATCCCCAGCACCCATATGGCAGCTGAGAACCGTCTTTAACTCCAGTTCCAGGGGAATCCAACACCCTCTACTGACCTCTGTGGCATTGCACCACATGGGCGCACAAACCTACACGCAAACAATACATTCATACTCAAAAAAAAATAAAATAAAAAATAAAAATATCTATAAAAAATAAATTAATTAAAAGATTATATACATAGAAAAATTTACTACATGAACCCAACATGTGTATTCTATACATTTAAAATCAACTTTACTTATTAAATAGTTTTTTTTTTCCCCTTTGAGAAAAGGTCTCCCTGTAGCCCCAACTGTCCTGAAACTCACTATGTAGATCAGAAGTCCTTGAACTCACAGAGATCCACCTGCCTCTGCCTTCTGAGTGCAGGGATTACATGACCCACCATTTTTTAAACTCTCTTAAAATGAAAAATGTTTATGTAATATTTTTAAGGGATTAAAGGTGTGTGCTGCCATGACCCCTATATTGCATTTTTCTTTCAATAAAGCAACCATCTTCTCATGCTAGGTAAAAAATTGAGGCAAAGACACAGGAGGATCTCTGTAGGTCTGAGGCCAACCTAGACTATATCCTGAGTTCCAGGCCAGCCAAGTCAGAGCTCACTTGATAGAATGCTTGTCTAGCATGCACAAGACTCTGGTTCAACCTCCAGCACCACATACACCAAACATGATAGTACACAGCTAGAATCCTAGCACTTGGGAGGCACAGGCAGGAATTCAAGGCCATCTTCACCAACAAAATGAATGAGGCCAGCCTTAGTGGCTACCTTGTCTTTATTTAAAAAAAAAAAAAAAAAAAAAAAAAAAGTTTCTGAAAACATAAAATTACTGTTATTGGTAGGATCATAAGACCATTCATATCTTTCAAAAATATTTTATTTTACATGTATGAACATATTACCTAAAAGTATCTAAGTGCAATGCCTATGGAGGTCAGAAGAGGACACTGGATCCCCTGGAATTGCAGTTCTGGGCAGTTGTTAGCTGCCATGTGGGTGCTAGGAACCAAACCTGGGTTCTTTACAAGAGCAGCCAGTGCTTTTAACTGCTGAGCCACCTCTACAGCCCTAAGACCATTCATTCATATCTTACAAAATTCTAAAAATACACTCTATGTCCTTACAGTTAGAATGATATACAGTTAAATATATGAAGATAACTGTTTGAGTTACTGTTTATGTACTACCAACAAAAAACTCAGATTCATGAATTGCCTGTGATTTAAATTTAAATGAAAAAATCCAGTGTACCTTTCTTCTGCCTCGTCTCTCATTGATCTAAAATTTGAATTGAGTATCTAACGATAATTCACAGAAAGCTTGCTCTACTTTAACTCTACATGTGATCGCTGTCTGTATCTATAGAGTTCACCAACATAAGCACCAATGACATAAAAACTGGAAGAAGCAGGTATTATGGACTTAGCTACTACCTGAAAATGACACTTTGTAAGTCAAAGGGGTATTCGATGATCCCTGTGGTGGGAACTCGAACTCTAAGCACATCTTGCTGCGTAGGCAGGTAGGAAGGGTCAGCTACACGGTCCAAGTCATTCAGATAGCTAGAGGAGGGAAGACATGAGAAGGTCAGTCACCACCACTCCAAACCCACGGAAAAGAAGTGCAAAATGAGTCACAAAGAGAAACAAGGATCAGAACATAACAAATTTAGGAGACAGTCAAAGCCAGTCTTCTACTGGCCATCGGAAGGTTGCCTGCCACCAGGTTCTGCCCATGTCTTCCCTTACTAGAAGCTGGAACCACACAAAAGGGGAGTACGTAAGAAATTACAACCACTCTCCTACACTCTACTTTCTTAGCAGGTCTAAGTAGAGAACCAAGAGTTTAAAATAAAGTTTTGAAAAATTTCTATAAACCAAATTTACATGAACAAACATCTAATAAAATTGGGTATAAGGTCAGGATTTTTCTTTTTGTCTGCAGAAGACCAGTCTATTCCTGGAATGAATTTCTGTATTCTCCAGAGAGAAGACAGACAACAGCACATCATGTTTTCATTTCTGCCCAAAGCTAAGTCATCTGTTATTTATGTGAAGCCATGAGACTTTTAGTTATGGTAGTAATAATGTCTAAGGTCAGATAAGGTCAATATTTAGAGCAACTGTATTCCAACTTTAAATTCATCTGGTTATATACTTACATATTCCCTTGGAAAAAAATTTTTTTAAAGTAATTTCAGATTCACAAGAAACCTTCAAACATATCACAGAGAATTTCTTCCCCCTAACTGAGGGTATCTTAGACATCCATATTACATGCACAAAGCCAGAAATCTGACATCATCAAAATAAGTAAACTGACTATACTGTTTATTAAAACATGGACCACAGTTGGAGCTTGCTATCACAAGTACCCCGATATCTATCTGTGTATATATGCATGTAGATGTACATGTATGTATATGTGTATGTATATATATATGCATATATAATGCAAATATGTGTTTGGGGGGACATGAAGTACATGAGCTTTTGTCACATGTAGAGACCCATGTAACTACCACCACAATCAGGTCATAGAACTTTCCAACTGGCACAGAGAAACTGACTTGTGTTCTTTGGCCCTCCTAACACCTGACAGTTACATATACCATCAGTAGAATTCTGTCTCTTCTAAAACCTACTCCACACACTTTCCATTCTCTTGAAGTATAAAGCGTAGTTCGCAGTCTCTCAAAAATGACCCAATTTGGAAGAATTAATGATGGCCAGGTGATAATGATTGTTCTATGCTTAGATACCTTTAGGATTTCAAAGAGTAACTATGCTTTCCTCTGCCCTTGAAGTGATGAAGCACAAATGACTTCAAAACACAGAACTGTAAGTTTCTACACAAAGGGAGTATCTACACAAACTTGTGAGTAAGATTAAGGAAAAAGGTGGAGCCATTAATAGAATTGGAAGGAATTAGATCTGTAGCTCTTTAATGACCACAAGAAAGGTACAGTCAGTTTTGAGGCAGGCAATAGTGAATGCTTGATGCACATGGCACTCAGCAATTACATAAATNAAGGTTAAAAAGCTGTGTCTCATGTCTTTGAGGAGTACCAAAAGTGGTGGCAATCACAGAGTAGAAGCACTTGCCAGTAAGAATTGAAGACAGGCCAAACAACAGTACACTCTTTTTTCTTTTTGTCTTTTTACTAAGATCTCAAGTTTTATGTCTGCAATACAGTTTCTTGGTCTTACTATTTATTTCTGGTTGTACTTTACTTTTAGATGCTTAAGACCACACAGCCCAGATTAACCAAGGTTTTGGTTTTCTCAAGGTCAGTTGAGAATCTGATCCTCAGGGGTCTCTCAGGGGTTTTTTGGGGGAGGAGGGTGGGAGAGCCTTGATCCTTTCAGCTTTTCATTTACCAGTTCTATCCACTTGAGGACAAAATCAGGTCTTGCTAGACCAGGCTTCCTTTTCTGAAGCATGAGCAGACTTTCCTCTTTATAGACTGGACACTGGCTGAAGTCCCATTAGTGGCTCTCCAAGACCTCCCTGAACAGGAAGAATGGTGACCCACATTTGCGGGACATTTCAAGAGATGACCCCATGCATAATCCCCTAAGACTTGGCTTACCTCTGAGGGCAAGGAACAAAGTTATCCCTTATGTCCCTTGGCCAAACTGGTATGGACGTTAAGTATGGTCGTTAAGCATCCAGAAAGGCTAAGTTGCACCTATATTAAAATTGTATCCTTTAGGTGCTGCTTGGTCCAGTGTTGTTGCTCCAGCCATTACCCCTCAATCCCAAACCTTTTTTTCAATGGACTGACAGGAAAGCCAGTGATGGTGAAACTGAAGTGGAATATGGAGTATAAGGGCTACCTGTATCTGTAAATGGCAACATGCAGCTTGCAAGTACAGAAGAATACATAGATGGGGCATTGTCTGGACATCCGGGCGAAGTTTTAATAAGGTGTAATAATGTCCTTTATATCAGAGGTGTTGAAGAAGAAGATGGGGAAATGAGGGAATAATGTGTTTTGGTGGGGATTTTTTAATATATATGTATTCTACACAATAAAGATTTGGGTTTTCTTCAACTTGAAAAACAATTGTATCCTTTGGAAACAAACTGTATGTTATTTCTGTATCATATTTCTTGACTCGCATATTTCCATTTTAATCCCATATTACTCTAAAGGATGCACACATACCCTCCATCATATACCAAAAACCCAAGATCTGAAAATAAATGTTGCTGGGCATGGTGATGCATACCTTTAATTCTAGCACTTGGGAGGCAGAGGCAGGCTGCTGCCGGGCATGGTGATGCATACCTTTAATCCTAGCACTTGGGAGGCAGAGGCAGGCGGTTCTTTGTGAGTTCAAGGCCAGCCTGGTCTACAGAGCGAGTTTCAGGTCAGCTGGGGCTACAGGGAGACCCTGTCTCAAAAGACCAAAAAAAACAAAAAAATCTAGTTCCAACCATTTACCTGCAAATTTCATGGTGTCATCTTTCTTTACCACTGCATAGAACTCCATTGTGTAGTGGCTGGAGAGATGGCTCAGCTTGCAGAGGACTAGGGTTCGATTCCCAGCACCCATATGGCGGCTAAGAACCATCTTTGACTCCAGTTCCAGGGGAATCCTAAGCCCTCTTCTGACCTCTGTGGTATTGCACGACACGGGTGCACAAACCTACATGCAGACAGTACATTCATACACATAAAAAATAATAAAAAAATTAACAAAGAACTCCATTGTGTAGATGTACCACATTTTCTCTATCCACTCGTCAGTTGAGGGGCACTTGGGTTGGTTCCAGCTCTTCGCTATTGTGAGGAGAGCTGCAATAAACATGGTTGTACATGTATCTCTGCAGTAGGAAGAGTCTGATGGATATATTCCCAGAAGTGGTATGGCTGGGTCAGGTGGTAGGTTCATTTTGAATCTTTTAAGGGTTCTCCACAATGCTTTCCATAGTGGTTGTACAAGTTTGCATTCCCGCCAGCAATAGATGAGTGATCCCCTTTCCCCACACCCTCTCCAGCATTTAGTATCATTTGTTTTCTTGATCCTTGCCAGCCTTATGGGGTGAGATAGTATCTTAAAATGGTTTTAATTTACATTTCCTTAATTATTAGCAATGTTGAACACTTTATTTATTTATTTATTTATTTATTTTGTATGTGTATGAATGTACTGTCGTGCAATGCCGCGGAGGTCAGAAGAGGGTCTCGGATTCCCCTGGAACTGGAGTTAAAGATGGTTCTCAGCCGCCATGTGGGTGCTGGGGATCGAACCGGGGTCCTCTGCAAGAGCAGTCCATGCTCTTAACCGCTAGGCTCTCTCTCCAGCCCCTGTTGAACACTTTTTAAGATGTTTCTCAGCCATCTCTATTTCCTTGCTTGTGAAGTCTCTGCTCAGCTCTTTACTCCATCTTTTGAGTGAGCCATTTGTTTTCTTGCTTCTTTGATTGAGTAGTTTATATATTCTGGAAGTTAATGCTCTGTCAGATGTATCACCAGCGAAGGTTTCTTCCCACTGTTTTCACTTCACTTCCCTGATTGTTTCTTTTGCTATACAGAAGCTTTTGGTTTAATAAGATCCCACTTGTCAATTGTCAACCGTTATTTCCTGTGCAGCTGGTGTCTGATTTAGAAAGTCTTTCCCTATACCTATGTCTTGTAAGTTGCTGCCAACTTTTTCTTCTATCACCTTCAAAGTTTTGGGTTTCACATTGAGGTCATTGATTCATTTGGAGTTGATTTTTGTACAGGGTGAGAGGTAGGGGTTTAATTTTATTCTTCTACAAGTGGTGATCCAGTTCTGCCAACATCATTTGCTGAAGATGCTGTCTTTCCTCTATTGAGTCTTTTTGCCCCCTTGTCAAATATGAGGTGGCTGAAATTGTACGTGTTCAACTTTGGATCTTCAGTTTTGTTCCATTGGTCTACAGGTCTGTTTTTGTGCCAGTACCAGGCTGTTTTTGACTATAGCCCTGTAGTCTGGTTTGATGTCTGGTTTAGAAATCCCCCCTGTATTGCTCTTTTCACTCAGGACTGCTTTGGCTATTTGGTGTCTTTTGTTGTTCCGTATGAATTTAATAATTTTCCCCCTGGGCATGGTAGTGCGCACCTTTAATCCCAGCAACTGGTAGGCAGAGGCAGGCAGATCTCTCTGAGATCAAGGCCAGCCTGGTCTACAGAGCAAGCTCCAGGCCAGCTGGGAATAAAGGGAGAACCCCCCATCTCAAAAATACAAAAAAAAAAAATTTTTTTCCAAGCCTGTGAAGAATGTCCTTGGGATTTAATCAGAATTACATCGAATCTGTATATTAATTTGGGTAGAATGGATATTTTTACATTAGTTTTTCTAATCCACTGGAATTGGAGTTTTCGACGGCTCTCGGCCGTCATGTGGGTGCTGGGGATCGAACCCGGGTCCTCTGTAAGAGCAGTCGGCGCTCTTAACCGCTAGGCCATCTCTCCAGCCCGGGAGGTCTTTCTATCTTCTGATGTCTTCTTCAATATCCATCAGGAGTTTTATAATTTTTGTTGTAGAGATCTTTTCTTTGGTGTTTTTAGTTAGGTTTATTTCTAGGTATTTTATTGTTTTTGAGGCTATTGTGATTGGGAAGGTCTCCTTGTATTCCTTCTTCAGTTGCTTGTTGGTATAAAGAAAGGCTACTGATTTTTCTAGGTTAATTTTGTATCCTGCCACTTTACTGAAACTCTTAAATCTTTTCTAGTTTTCTGGTGGAGTTTTTAGCATCCCTTAGGTAAACTATCATATCATCCGCAAAAAGGGATAGTTTTACTTCCTCTTTTCCAATTAGTATTCCCTTAATTTCTTTAAAAAATTTTTAATTTATTTTTTTTTAATTTTTTTTTTAAATTTCCGTATGTGTATGAATGTACTGTCTGCATGCAAGTCTGTGCACCCGTGACGTGCAACGCCGCGGAGGTCAGAAGAGGGTGTCGGACTCCCCTGGAACTGGAGTTCTCCTGGAATTGGAGTTTCAGACGGCTCGGCCACCATGTGGTCGCTGGGGATCGAACCCGGGTCCTCTGCAAGAGCGGTCGGCGCTCTTAACCGCTAGGCCATCTCTCCAGCCCTAATTTATTATTTTTTATGTGTATAAGTGTACTGTCTGCATGTAAGTTGGTGCACCTGTGTCATGCAATGCTGTGGAGGTCAGAAGAGGCATAGGATTCCCCTGAAACTGAAGTTAAAGACGGTTCTTAGCTACCATGTGGGCATTGGGAATCGAAACCGGGTCCTCTGCAAGAGCAGTCAGCGCTCTTAACCACTGAGCCATCTCTGAGCCATCTCTCCAGCCCTCCCTTAATTTTCTTTTCTTGCCTTGTCCTAGCCAATGTTTCAAGCACTATATTGAAGAGGAGTGGCAACAAGGGGCAGCCTTGTCAGGTTCCTACCTTTATGGGGAATCCTAACTTTTCTCCACTTAGGATGATGCTGGCTGTAGGTTTCTTATATATGGCTTTGATTATGTTGAGTAATCATCCTTCCAGTCCAATTCCCTCTAGTACTTTAATCATGAAGGGATGCTGGATTGATCGACTGACTGACCGATTTAATTAATTTAATTAATTAATTATTGTCTTTTTGAGACAGGGTCTCCCTTTAGCTCTAGCTGTCCTGGAACTCTCTCTGTTGACCAGGCTGGCCTTGAACTCACAGAGATCCGCCCACCTCTGCCTCCTCTGCCTCTGAGTGCTAGGATTAAAGGCATGTGCCACCATGCCTGGCTTGCATTTTATTTTTTGATTTATTTATGTATGTATGTATGTATGTATGTACTGTCTGCATATAGGTTTGTGTAACCGCGCTGTGCAATGCCGTGGAGGTCAGAAGAGGGTGTCGGATTCCCCCTTTAACTGGAGTTAAAGACGGTTCTCAGCCAGCATTTGGGTGCTGGCGATTGAACCTGGGTCCTCTGCAAGAGCAGTTGGCGCTCTTAACCGCTAGGCCATCTCTCCAGCCCCTATTTTATTTTTTGAAACAAGGTGTTAGGTAGTCAAAGCTTGTCTCAAATTCACTCTGTAACCTCTACATAGTGGCCTTGAGCTCTTGATCCTTCTGCGTGTATCTCCTGAGTGCTGTAATACAGGCACAAGGGAGCCACCAGGTCCAGCTAGACACTGAGTTTTAGATCATGCACCGTTTCTAACAAACCTAATTCTTCTAATAGATAGATTGTTTACAATACAGAACTTCCTAAAAACCCACCTGAAGGATCAACCCCCAGACCTTCAGCAAGACATAAGCAGTACTACTTATTTTCACACACACCATGAATGCTCTGTTGCAAGTTACACTGAGGTGCTGCCACTTTTTAAACCAAGAACCAGCATATCATTATTTGCCTGAAGAGAGAAAAAAAAAAAAAAAAAGGACAAACTACCACCATTATCAATTAACTAGTTATCTATAAACCTTTGTTTCTCTTTTTTTTCCCCCCAACTAAGGCATACTTTCAATACCAGTTGGTATCTTTAAGGAACAATACAGGTTAAGTAGTAGAGAAATGACTCCTATTAACAGATAAGTCAATGAAAACAATCAACACAAAACCAAAAGTGGAGAATAGAGAATTTCAAAAACCAAAATTTTAAAGTTTCAACAAACATGAAAATGAGAGCAAAAAAGTTATGCATAGTGTTGTTTTGCAGCTAGAGAGGTTGTTTTCTATTACCAGCATTTTTGACATTCTTGACAAGTGGTCAAGATAGCCACTAATTTCTATGCTTCTGAATTCTCTATAGTCCTTTTCCTCACACCATTTTCATTGGACTATTCTCCTCTTCCATTACATCCTTCACCGAGGTTTCCAGAATTCCTCTTTTAAGGAAAAATAACAACAAAAAATGACTTTCTTCCCTTAAACGTATATGACCCCAAATACATACACCAGCTCTTTACAAAATGCTTATTTCTCTACCTTAATTTATGACTATGGATACCACTTGTTTTTCCATAGTCTACTATTCAGAATTCTTTTAGCTTTCAATTGCAGTTTCTTCATGTCATCATTCCATTGATGATCAAAACAGAAATGTCTTCCTTTAAGAATCATGCCTTTTAGCTATTTATCCTTGACTGATGTCCCTGTCATTTACTAAATTCTAGCATTTTCTCACAGTGATCCTAAACTCAAGTTCCCAGATCACATGCTTTTTCCACTGAAGTTAAAACTTAAGAACTGAGAGCCCACCAATGAGCACCATGAGCAAGGCCCACCCTCCTGAGCTGAAGAGGTTTATGAACAAAAAGTTAACATTCAAGTTAAATGGTGGCAGATATGTCCAAGGAATAATACAGGGCTTTGATCCCTTTATGAATCTTGTGATCAATAATTGTGTGGAGATGGCAACTAGTGGGCTGCAGAAAAACATTGGCATGGTGGTCATAAGAGGAAACAGTATCATGTTAGAAGCCTTGGAACAAGTTTAAACAACAGGGATTCATTAGACCAGTCCAAGTTCCTTTCTCAATGAGCCTGTTTAAAACTATGACATACAGCAAGGCGTGGTGGCGCACACCTTTAATCCTAGCACTAGGGAGGCAGAGGCAGGCCCGCCTGGTCTACAGAGTGAGTTCCAGGACAGCTGGGGCTACAGGGAGACCCTGTCATGAAAAGACCAAATAATAATAATAATAATAATAATATAAAATTATGACATAAAATTGGGTTGTGTACTTTTTCATATGAAAGCTTTTGCTAAATAAACTTTTCTAATACTCAAAAAAATAAATAAATAAAATCTGTGAGGCTTGAACTGTAATTACTGCTCCACCTCTGAAATCCTGAACCATAGTCACTTGACCTCCAGCCTGACAACTGCAAAAAAGGGAGGGGAGGACTCTCAAGTAATTCTGGGGGACTTAAGAGATGACTCAGTGGTCAAGATCACGTGTTTTATCACGAGGACTAGAGTTCAGATCCCAGCACCTCTATCTGGTGGCTCACAGTCACTTGTAACTCCAGCTCCAGGGCATCCAACACCTTCTACTTGCCTCTGTGGGCATATGTATACACATACACACATAGAAATAAATCATTAAAAAACCCTGGAGATTCACTTGTTTTTCTGAGATGGGATTTCATTGTGTAACCCTGGCTGGCCTGGAACTCACTATACAAACCAAACTGGCCTTGAACTCAGAGACCCTCCTACTTCTGCTTCCCAAGTTCTAGGATTAAAACATACCACCATGAGCGTGATGGCGCACACCTTTAACCCTAGCACTCAGGAGGCAGAGGCAGGTGGATCTTTGTGAGTTCAAGACCAACCTGGTCTACATAGCGAGTTCCGGGAGAGCTGGAGCTACAGGGAGACCCTGTCTCAAAAAGACCAAACAAACAGCAACCATGCCACCAAAACCAGCAAGAATCTTTTTTTATAAACTCCTTTTTGACTACTTATGTAAGCTATTCCATCATCTGGATGGAATCAGTTAAGTGATGCTACAAATTTATGGTCTCCAATTTAGCTAGCCCCTGGCACTTCCCAGCAATCTGCCTGCCTCTGACTCCCCAGTGCTTGGAATAAAAGTGTGCGCTACCCCCTTACGCCTACCCTACCCCTGTCATTCATTCAGTTTTTAATTTTTTGATATTGCCCTGGCTGGCCTGGAACTCACTCTGGAGATTAGGGTGCCCTCAAATTCAGAGATCCACCTGCCTCAGCCTCTAGAGCACTGGGACCAAAGACTCACTTATATAGTCAATGATGACCTTGATCTCATGATCCTCTAAACTCTACTCCCTACAAGTGGTGGTATTATAAGTGTGCATTACCATACCTGGTTTATGTGGAGCTGGGGATTGAACTCAAGAGTTGCTTTTATATATATATATTTTTTTTTAACATTTTTTTTTTAATTTTATTTATTTTCATATGTGTATGAATGTACTGTCTGCATGTAGGTTTGTGCACCCGTGTTGTGCAATGCAGCTGAGGTCAGAAGAGGGCGCTGGATTCCCCCTGGAATTGGAGTTACAGACGGTTTGCCGCCATGTGGGTGCTGGGGATCAAACCCGGGTCCTCTGCAAGAGCAGTTGGCGCTCTTAACTGCTAGGCCATCTCTCCAGCCCCTATGTTAGGGAAGCACTCTACTTACTAAGCTACAGTCCCAACCCACTTCTCTTTTTTTTTTTTGTTCTTTTTGAGACAGGGTCTGCCTGTAGCTCCAGCTGTCCTGTAGACCAGGCTGGCCTTGAACTCACAGAGATCCGCCTACCTCTGCCTCCCAAGTGCTAGGATTAAAGGTGTGAGCCGGCTGGGCATGGTGGTGCACGTCTTTAATCCTAGCACTTGGGAGGCAGAGGCAGGCGGATCTTTGTGAGTTCAAGGCCAGCCTGGTCTACAGAGTGAGTTCCAGGACAGCTGGGGCTACAGGGAGACCCTGTCTCAAAAAAAAAAATAAATAAATAAATAAATAAATAAATAAATAAATAAATAAATAAAAATAAAGGTGTGAGCCACGCCCGGCTCCCACTTCTCTTTTTCTTGACTCTTGTATGTCAGTGTTATTCTAGTGGGTCCTGTCCTTGGACATCCTCTCATATACCCCGGTGAATACTACTTTGAAGTAGTGATCTCACTCATGATTATAGCTTCAAATATGACATGCACACACAAATATTGAAAAACAAAGAGTCTTGGTATATTGTCCAATCTGGCCTTGGAGTTGAAATCATATTGCTTCAGTTTTCCAAATGAGGCTGCAATTACAGATATGCACTATTATGTGTATTTCAAGGACTTCAGTTCAGATCACATTCCTATATTCCAGATCCACATTGAACTATCAAATATCTCCATTTATATGTTCTATATATTTTATAAACTTAATGTGCCAAAAAGTGAATGCCATGTCTTTCCATCTAAGCCATTCCCCAAACAGTTATCTAATTAATCTGCAGATTATCCTAGACATCTCATTCTTCCTTGCCCTCCATAACCAACAGTACAAAATGGTCACGAGAGACACTGAATAAAGACTCTCCCCAACTCCTTAATCACTATAATCTTTTCCATTTTGCTCATTTTCCACATTACAAAATACTTTGTGTGTGCATGTGTGTTCATGTGCAGAAAATACACTCTGATCTTATTCACTTTTCTTAAAAAAAGTTTTTTTATTTGGTCTTTTTGAGACAGGGTCTCCCTGTAGCCCCAGCTGTCCTGGAACTCACTCTGTAGTCCAGGCTGGCCTTGAACTCACAAAGATCCACCTGCCTCTGCCTCCCAAGTGCTAGGATTAAAGGCGTGCACCACCACGCCTGGCGCAAAATTTATTTTTATGTGCATGAGTACTTGCTTATATGTAGGTTATATGCACCACATGTATTGGTGGCTGCAGAGACTAGAAGAGGGTATCATATCCCCCTGGAACTGGAGTTGCAGACATGAGCAGCCAGGAGGTGCTAGGAATGCAACCCTGGTCCTCTATAAGAGTATCAAGTGTCCCTAATCACTGACCCATCTCTCTATCCCCTTTGCCTTTTTTCTTTTTTCAGAGGTGGAGTCTCTCACTGGCCTGGGAACTGTGAAGTACGCTAGGCTAGGCTGACTGGCAGGGGAACTCTGGGGACCTGTCTCTGCATCCCCAGCACTGAGATTATAAAGACACACCTAATTTATCTTGTTTGGGTTCTGGGAATCAAATTCAGGTCCTCAGCACTTTACTGAGGCATCTCCTCCTCAGCCGAAAAGAACACACTTTCTAAAACTCAAATGTCACCATTCTATTTTAGATTGGTTTTACTATATTTACTATATAAAATAGTGAATGGTGGCTAACACAGTTCCCTTCATGGGCACCAAGCACACACATGGTACACTTAAATACATACAAGCAAAACATTCATCATACACATAAAATTAAAATTAAAATTTAAGGACAGGCATGGTGACATACCCCTTTAATCCCAGCACTAGGGAGGCAGAGGGAGGTAGAGCTCTGTGAAACTGAGGCCAGCCTGGTTTGCATAGTGAGTTCCAGGCCAGCTGGGGCTGCAGGGAAACATTCTCAAAACAATAAATAAATAAATTTTTTGTTTTGTTTTTGTCTCTTTTGAGACTGGGTCTCTCTGTAGCCCCAGCTGCCCTGGAATTTGTTATATAGATCAGGCTGGTCTTAAACTCACAAGAGATCCTCCTGCCTCTGCCTCCTAAGACCTAGGATTAAAGCTGTGAGCTACCACACTTGACATTAATAAAAAAAAAATGTATTTTTTAAAATATTTTTTAATTTTTAATTTATTTTTCTCTATGTGTATGATGTACTGTCTGCATGCAGGTCTGTACACCTGTGTCGCGCGCAATGCCGCGGAGGTCAGAAGAGGGTGTCGGATTCCCCTGGAACTGGAGTTCCCCTGGAATTGAGTTTCAGACGGTTCTCGGCCGCCATGTGGGTGCTAGGGATTGAACCCCGGTCCTCTGTAACAGCAGTCTGTGCTCTTAACCACTAGGCTTATCTCTCCAGCCCAATAAAAAAAAAATTTTTTTTTTGGTCTTTTTGAGACAGGGTCTCCCTGTAGCCCCAGCTGTCCTGGAACTCTGTAGACCAGGCTGGCCTTGAACTCACAAAGATCCACCTGCCTCTGCCTCCCAAGTGCTAGGATTAAAGGCATGCGCCACTACACCCGGCTCCAATAAAAAATTTTTAAACCTGTGTCACTTTAAAGTTCTACACCTTGCATGCCATGTTGTTTGGAGCACATAGTCCCATCTTCTGCCCCACTTTTATTTACTGGTGCTGGGGGACTCAAGACAGGGTCTCACATAGCTCAAGCTGACCTATGTAGTCTAGGCTGACTTTGAACTCCCAGAGATCTGTCTACTTCTGCCTCCCAGATTAAAGGTGTGTACCACCATGACAGCCTAAAATCAATTTTTATTTTTTGGTATTTTTTGAGACAGGGTCTCCCCTTAGTCCCACCTGGCCTGGAGCTTACTCTGTAGACCAGGCTAGCCTTGAACTCAGAGATCCGCCTGCCTCTGCCTCCCAAGTGCTAGGATTAAAGGTGTGCATCACCATGCCCAGCTGCCTAAAATCAACTTTTAAGAAACTGGAGAGGAGGCTCAGTGGTTAAGAGCATTGGCTGCTCTTGTACAGGACCTGGGTTTGATTCCCAACACTAACAGCTAACAACTGTCTGTACCTTCGGTACCAGGGGATCCAATCCCCTCGCCTGACCTCCCACAGCACTGCACAACACAGGTACCCTTACATTCAGGCAATACACTCATACACATAAAAAATAGAGGGCTGGAAAGACAATTCTAATTTATGTATGTGCACATGACTAGGGGTGCCTAAGGAGACCAGAGGCATGGATTCTCCTAGAGCTAGAGTTATGGGCAGTGTAAGGTACCAGACATGAGTTCTGGGAACTGAATTCAGGTCCTATGCAAGAACAGTACCTTGCTTTGCATTTTGAGACAGTGTCTTCTTTACTTAATTCAGGCTGGCACAGAACTTGCAGTCTTCACCTCAAAAGTACTAGGATTAAAGGCATGCACCATATGCTGGGCAGTAGAGTGCTTT
Source organism: Rhizomys pruinosus (assembly GCA_009823505.1). NCBI lineage: Eukaryota > Metazoa > Chordata > Mammalia > Rodentia > Spalacidae > Rhizomys > Rhizomys pruinosus. The sequence continues at coordinate 110,467 of VZQC01001731.1, read as the reverse complement.
AAATTTTTTTTTTTTTTTTGNACATACCCCTTTAATCCCAGCACTAGGGAGGCAGAGGGAGGTAGAGCTCTGTGAAACTGAGGCCAGCCTGGTTTGCATAGTGAGTTCCAGGCCAGCTGGGGCTGCAGGGAAACATTCTCAAAACAATAAATAAATAAATTTTTTGTTTTGTTTTTGTCTCTTTTGAGACTGGGTCTCTCTGTAGCCCCAGCTGCCCTGGAATTTGTTATATAGATCAGGCTGGTCTTAAACTCACAAGAGATCCTCCTGCCTCTGCCTCCTAAGACCTAGGATTAAAGCTGTGAGCTACCACACTTGACATTAATAAAAAAAAAATGTATTTTTTAAAATATTTTTTAATTTTTAATTTATTTTTCTCTATGTGTATGATGTACTGTCTGCATGCAGGTCTGTACACCTGTGTCGCGCGCAATGCCGCGGAGGTCAGAAGAGGGTGTCGGATTCCCCTGGAACTGGAGTTCCCCTGGAATTGAGTTTCAGACGGTTCTCAGCCGCCATGTGGGTGCTAGGGATTGAACCCCGGTCCTCTGTAACAGCAGTCTGTGCTCTTAACCACTAGGCTTATCTCTCCAGCCCAATAAAAAAAAAAATTTTTTTTTGGTCTTTTTGAGACAGGGTCTCCCTGTAGCCCCAGCTGTCCTGGAACTCTGTAGACCAGGCTGGCCTTGAACTCACAAAGATCCACCTGCCTCTGCCTCCCAAGTGCTAGGATTAAAGGCATGCGCCACTACACCCGGCTCCAATAAAAAATTTTTAAACCTGTGTCACTTTAAAGTTCTACACCTTGCATGCCATGTTGTTTGGAGCACATAGTCCCATCTTCTGCCCCACTTTTATTTACTGGTGCTGGGGGACTCAAGACAGGGTCTCACATAGCTCAAGCTGACCTATGTAGTCTAGGCTGACTTTGAACTCCCAGAGATCTGTCTACTTCTGCCTCCCAGATTAAAGGTGTGTACCACCATGACAGCCTAAAATCAATTTTTATTTTTTGGTATTTTTTGAGACAGGGTCTCCCCTTAGTCCCACCTGGCCTGGAGCTTACTCTGTAGACCAGGCTAGCCTTGAACTCAGAGATCCGCCTGCCTCTGCCTCCCAAGTGCTAGGATTAAAGGTGTGCATCACCATGCCCAGCTGCCTAAAATCAACTTTTAAGAAACTGGAGAGGAGGCTCAGTGGTTAAGAGCATTGGCTGCTCTTGTACAGGACCTGGGTTTGATTCCCAACACTAACAGCTAACAACTGTCTGTACCTTCGGTACCAGGGGATCCAATCCCCTCGCCTGACCTCCCACAGCACTGCACAACACAGGTACCCTTACATTCAGGCAATACACTCATACACATAAAAAATAGAGGGCTGGAAAGACAATTCTAATTTATGTATGTGCACATGACTAGGGGTGCCTAAGGAGACCAGAGGCATGGATTCTCCTAGAGCTAGAGTTATGGGCAGTGTAAGGTACCAGACATGAGTTCTGGGAACTGAATTCAGGTCCTATGCAAGAACAGTACCTTGCTTTGCATTTTGAGACAGTGTCTTCTTTACTTAATTCAGGCTGGCACAGAACTTGCAGTCTTCACCTCAAAAGTACTAGGATTAAAGGCATGCACCATATGCTGGGCAGTAGAGTGCTTTAAATTTTTTTTTTTTTTTTGGGTCTTTCGAGACAGGGTCTCCCTGTAGCCCCAGCTGTCCTGGAATTCACTCTGTAGACCAGGCTGGCCTTGGACTCACAAAGATCCGCCTGCCTCTGCATCCCAAGTGCTAGGATTAAAGGCGTGCACCACCACGCCCAGCTTGTTTTTATGTGTATGAGTTTTTCCTCTGTATACATAAGCACACCACAAGTGCAATACCAGAAGAGGACATCAGATCCACCGGACTTCAAGTTTCAGAGGGTTGTGAGCTACCATGTGGGTATTGGGAACTGAACTCTGGCACTCAGGTTGAGCAGCCAGTGTTCATGGCTCACCAGTTCATTCTTTCAATATTTATTTTTATCATGTGTATGAATGTTTTGTTTGCATGTATGTGAGTGTGCTACATGTGTGCCATGACTACAGAGGACAGATGAGGGTGTTGGAACTCCTGGAACTGTAGTTACAGACAGCTGTTAACTGCCATGTGGAAGCTGGAAACCAAACCAAAGTCTTGAAAAGCAGCCAGTACTCTTTACTTTTTTTTTTTTTTTTTGGTATTTTTGAAACAGGGTCTCTCTTTAGTCCCAGGTGGTCTAGAGCTCACTCTGTAGACCAGGCTGACCTTGAACTCACAGACATCACCTGCCTCTGCCTCCCAAATGCTGGGATTAAGGGTGTACACCACGGTACCTGGTTTCTTTTCATTTTTTAATAGTTTAATCCCAGTGGGATTAAAGGCACATGCCACCATACCTAGCCCAGAATCATGTGTTGCACATGCTGGAGTATGTGACTTGATGTCAACATGAGTTCATGGCCCTTGATGTCAGGCCTCTTACTCACTAGGCTTTCCACCTTATTTTTTTTTTTTTTTTTTTTTTTTTTCTTATTGTATAAAATAATATTTGGGCTGGAGAGTTAGCCTACGGGTTAAGAGCACCGCGCTCTTGCAGAGGACCCGGGTTCGATCCGGCCAGCACACCACATGGCGGGCTAAGAAAGCAGTCTGTAAACTTCCCAATTCCGGAGCACTCCAGTTCCAGGGGAATCCAGAGCCCTCTTCTGACCTCCGCACCGCGCATTGCACGGACACGGGGTGCACAACTTGCATGCAGACAGCTTACATTCATAACACATACAAAAATAAATAAAATTAATAAAAAAAACATTCAAACAAAATATTAACAAACAAGTCATGAGATTAGCCGGGCCATGGGGCAACGCCGTTCACCCAGCACTTGGGAGCCAGAGACACCAGATCTTGTGCAGTTCAGGCACGTCCTGGTCCTTCCAGATGACGCTCTAGGGTCGACAGCTGGGATCAAGGGAAACCCTTGTCTCCAAAAGTACAAAAAAAAAAAAAAAAGAAAAATACATCAAGCCCAGACAGGGGTTAACTATGGGAAGTCATCGTTGTCCTTCCCACACGGCGTCTGGGGATTGACATCAGATCAGGTTTAGCAGCACAGTTTTTTATATTACTGAGCCTCATCTCGCCAGCCTTGCCCTTGCCTCGTGAGTGCTGGGATTCCAAATGCTCGCACCACCAGCCCGGCATTGTTTTTTTTTTTTGTATTTTGTAGGCAGTGGCTCTCTCACTTAACCTGAGCTGGGCCCCGACCAATGAGCTCCAAAAAATCCACACTGTCTCTCTCTCGGAGGTACTGGAGGGTTACAGCCAGGCACCTCTCTTCCACCTTTTGGATTGTGCTACTGGGATCCTGGAACACGTCCTCATGCTTCATAGCACATATTCCCCAGGCCACTGACTCTTATTAAGATCTTTCAAAATTTGTCCATCTCTCAGTCTTTTATCCGTAATTCTCAATCTCCGTTTCACTATGACTTCAATTTGACTCAATCCCTAGGAAAATTAGTCTATTATCCTTTATTACTTTGTTCTTCCCACACCTATTCACTTATCCAGTCTATCGTACTTCACTGAATATTGAGAATTTGTGGCAGAGCTGGTTTCTTTCTCTATTCATGTTTTGGTCATTCCTCATATGAAAACTACTGACATGTAACAAAAATGATTTACATTCTGCCTCATGAAATCCCATTTCACAACAATATCATTTAAGTTAGCTTTCAAAACAGATATTACTACCACTTTTTTGTTTTTGTGGTTCTTTCAGACCAGGGTTTCCCTGTAGTCCTATCTGGCCTGGAACTCATCTGTAGACCAGGCTGGCTTTTGAACTCACAAGATCCTCCTGCGCTGTCTCCCAACAGTTTAGGATTAAAGGTGTACACACCACACGCCTGGCTTTACTAGCGGCTTTTTAAAAGGAAGTGTGCCTTCAGTGGTAGAGGCTAATGTTTCAAAAAATTGTTAAAAATTAAAAAATTAAAAAAAAAAATTGGAGGATGTCATTCTCTATCATTCAACAGCCCTTTATTGTCTAATTAATAAAATATTTACAGCCAGGCGATGGTGGCGCACTCCTTGAATTCTAGCACTCAGGGAGGAAGGCAGAGCAGATCTTTGGTGAGTTCAAGGCAGCCTGTTCTACAAGTGATTTTGCCAGGCAACTGGGACTACAGGGATACCCTGTCCGAAAAGATAAATATGTAAATATAAAATAGATATATATATATATATATATTTATTTACAATGTCTCCCCCCACTATAGTGTCTATACTAAGAATGTATCTTACTCAGTATCTTATTTTTCAAACATGATCTCAGGTATTCCAGACTGGCCTTGAACTCATGCAGCTGAGGGTTAACAGGGTCTCATGTACCAAACTGATTCAAACTCACTTTGTAGCCAATGATACCCTTGAACTTCTGATACTCCTTCCTCAATCTCCCAAATGCTGGGGTTATAAGCGTATATCACAGTACCTGATTTATACGGAGCTGGAGATGAAACTCAGGGCTTCCTGAATGCTAGGCAAGTACACTACCAACTGAGCTCCATCCTTAATACTGTCTGGTACAAAGCAGGTACTCAATAAATGTTGCACAAGTAAATGACCCTACTCATAATCTTATAATTCTACCTACCTTTCAAAGTTAATTTTGTTCTATAAAAAGCCCCTCCAGATCATTGTAGACACAATCATTTATCCCCTTCCAATTCAGACAACTTACCAGGTCTGCTACAGCAATTATTAATCAAGCTCCTCCTCATGAAATTTATTAACTTTTCATGAGTACTTATTTTCCCATGGTTCAAAACTTTATCTCTTATACTTCTATTGTCTCCCTACAATTTTGAATTATGTAGTAGAAATTTACTAAATACTTGCTATTTTATAACTTTGATATCCTAAAATAGACCTTAAGTAAAAGGAAAACCAATTGGCTCCAGATTATTTCACCCCTGGACATAAAATTTTTTATGGTGCAATGTTGTCATATGATTGGCACTAAAGCATACCTCATTTAATAAATCAAGGTGTTTTTTTTTTTTCATCAAACTTCCTTACAACTCTTGCCAATTCATTCAATAGCTCTAGCTTTTGGCTCTCTACAGAACATCTGTATTTCTCACTTGGCATTTTCCTTCTAGGTAAATTGTTACCATAGTGTTCTCTCTCCTCTATTATAAACACACATATACATTATATTCTCTGTTCCTCTGATTTCTCTAGGACGCATGGTACTAAAGATTTATTTTAGAATGGCTAACAATTTAAGGGAGGTGGAAAGAAAAACCATTTTAAGGAGTTATCTTTATATTATATATTCATCTACAAATACTTTTTAATATTTTGTAAACAAAATCTAAAATACAAACTTGTGACCAACACTGAAATAGATCTGTGATCTCAAGGCCTATGTGCATCATCTAGGTATATAGGATTAAAATAAACAATTCTAGTCCAGTGTCGTGGCACACACCTTTAATCCCAGAACTCAGAAGGCAGAGGCAGGTGGATCTCCGTGACATCAAGTCCAGCCTAATCTACAGTGCAAGTCCATACCAGCTAAGTATATAAGGAGAGCCAGGTGTGGTGGCACAAACCTATCATCTCAGTACTCAGGAGGCAGACAGGTGATCTCCATGAGTTCCAAGCCAGCCAGAACTACATATAGTGAGACCCTGTCACAAACAAACAAACAAAGAGAAAATTGTAAATTATAGTGCTAAAACAGATACAATATAAATATTCTTGGGGGGGGCTGGAGAGATGGCTCATCAGTTAAGAGCACTGACTGCTCTTGAAGAGACCCAGGTTAGATGCCCAACAACCACATGGCAGCTAACAACCATTTGTAACTCCAGTTCCAAGGGATCTAACACCCTCTTCTGACCTCCGTGGGCATTTAGGACATGGTGCACCTACTACATGAAAGCAAAACACTCATACATAGAAAAATAATATTATTCTCTAGTGATAAAGGTCAATTTTATATTATGATTAACAAAATTGATAATCTCAGTGACATTTCTTTTTTTTTTTTTTTTTTTTTTT
>VZQC01001731.1:70070-103441 GCA_009823505.1 Rhizomys pruinosus | reverse complement strand
TCCAGTTCCAGGGGCATCCGACACCCTCTTCTGACCTCCGCAACATTGCACGACACAGGTGCACCAACTCACATGCAGACAGTACATTCATACACATAAAATGTCTACAGAGTGAGTTCCAGGATAGCTGGGGCTACAGGGAGACCTTGTCTCGAAAAGACAAAAAGAAAAAATCTTGAAAAAAAAAATAGAAGCTGAAAAAACATACACTTTCTCAGATAAATTGCTTGTGATTTGGGCTGGAGAGATGGCCTAGCGGTTAAGAGCGCCGACCGCTCTTGCAGAGGACCCAGGTTCGATCCCCAGCACCCACATGGCGGCTGAGAACCGTCTGAAACTCCAATACCGGGAGAACTCCAGCTCCAGGGGAATCCAACACCCTCTTCTGAATTCCGCGGCATTGCACGACACGGGTGCACAAACCTGCATGCAGACAGTACACTCATACATATACAAAAAAAAAAATAAATAAATAAATAAATAAAAATTGCTTGTGATTTATTTAACATTTTGTTTGGAGGTTTTTGAGACAAGAGTCTCAAAAATTTGGCCCAGGCTGGTCTTGAACTCATAATCCTCCTGGCTCAGTTCCCTCAAGTGCTGCCACTGTGTTTAACCACATTAAATTAAATCCTTCTTTAGGTTTATTTTAAATTTTGTGTGTGTTTATGTGGGAGTATGTACATTTGGGTGCAGTTGTCTGCAGAAGCCAGAAAAGGATGTAGGATCTCCCGAAGCTCAAGTTAAAGGTAGGTGTAAGCTGAATGACACAGGTTCTGGGAACTGAACTTCGGTCTTCTGCAAGAGCAGTATGTCTTCTTAATCACTGAGCCATTTTTCCAGCCCCTATACTAAATTTTTAATAGAGCTGATCTGAGCTAGTAGCTGGACTACTTATTCAAGGACTGAGTATAACTAAACAGGAAATGTAATTATCCTTAACACAGTGACATATAATTCCTACTAAATTTAGTGACATCACATTTATAAACCAATCACCTACAGTAGTATTTAGATCTCCCAAACTTAACAAAGACTGAACTGAAATACAGAAATAAAAAATAAAGCATTCTATAGTCTCTTAAAAATCTAGATGTCCATAAAACATAGGTCTTCAGAGTCAAAACACTGAGCATAAAATTTAGAGACAATAACGAAAAGTCCTAGGAAATAAAAGACTGCTTGTACCCAGTACAAATGGTGACTGCTTGTACCCAGTACTAATGGTTGATTGTTTGTACCCAGTACTAATGGTGACTGCCAGTACCCTAAAGAATCACCCTTATGTTTGGAATCTAATTTTTGCTGCATTAAAGCAATATAGGAAAAACATCATCAAATGTATTTCAAGATTCACAGAAGGACAGCCTAACTCATAGTTCATGAGTATAACTAGTTACCTCTGCCACTAGTCTGGTGAAAAGTGCCCAGGGAAATGAACAAACAGGAAATTAAAAAAAAAAAAAAAGTAGCTAATGTCCTCCTTTTCTACCCCCTACCCACAAAACCTCAGAACATGACATGATCAATGCCTGATCTCACCCTCTTCCTTAAGATTTCTCACAAAAAAAGGAGTTTATAAACTATTTGCCTCCATCCAATACCTAGCCCAACATATAAGAGTAGGTACAAATCAGTGTCACTCTTTTAAAAAACCAAAAACTCGAGACTGAAAACACAAAGGAAAAGTTTTGTTTTTAAATATTTTAATGGAAAGTCAGAGTCACATTTCAAAACTGAGCTAACAGTGTTTAAACACTGTGCCAGTGTATTTCAGAAGCTGAATTTAAAAATAAATCTTGAAAACTAAACGTTACTAAAAATAAGGAAATCTTTATTTTACGATTTCAGTTTCTTGACCATGCTAAATAAGAAAAATAATTTCAAGTTTTCTTAATATCACAGTAGTGTCTGAAGTTGGTGGCTTCTGCCAAACAGCTTGGAATTGTAAGCAACTCTGAACTGCTTCTCAGTTTCTCTATTCTAAGTGAATCTGCTTACCTGTGATCACCATCCATAAATTCTGCCCTGGCTCCGAACAGTTAACTTTTCCTTCTAAAGTATGTGCTGTGCGTTTCGAGGTGACAGTTTTCCCGAATAAATACTTCCTACACACGCGCCTTTTTCTTTTTCCTCGATTCGTTCCATAATGCTGCTTTCTCCCTGCTCTGCCTGCACTTCTAAGTTCCTGCTGCGGGCTCAAGCCTCGGTTCTTCCCCCTGGTCCAACCCCATAATGCTTTCCCCAGTTTCCGCGCCAGTGGCACTGGAGGGCCGAGGGCGAACTCCAGCGGCAGGGGCTCTGGAGGCGCGGGCCGCGGCCCGGGCGGCCGGCCGCCACTGGGGAGCTGGCGTGGGCTGGAGCCCAGGTCTTTCTAGCGCTCCGCACCGGCCCTGCGGAGCTGAGGGGCCCCGGGCAAGCCTGGGGTGCAGCTGTCGCGGAGCCGGAAGCTCGCGGCGGGCCCCGCGCCGCGCGGACAGGCCCACAGGAGCCAGGAGCTCACCGCGGCTGCCGGCCGCGAACCCTGGGAAGACAGCCGGTGCAAAGCCCCCGCCCCGGCCTGCAGGCGAGGGGGAGACCGCCGCCACCGCCCCGGCCCAACCCAGCGGGGGCCCGCCCCGGGGCCACTCCCCAAGGGAGACAGCCAGTCACTCGCCTGCCCAGCCGGGCCCGCTCTCGAGGGGACGGGCTCCCGCCCTCCCTCACACCGCGCCTCACGCCAGGCCCCCAGGGCAGCAGCCACCTCTCACCTTTGACGACGCGGTCAGCCCCCGGAGGGGGCGGCGGGGGAGGGGGAGGGGGCGGCGCGGCCCGGGCCGGCTCCGGGGCGGCCATGCTGGGCCCGGGGCTCGGCTAGGTGCTGGGCCGGGCGGGGTTGGGGGCGGGGGCGGCGGCTACCAGAGCCAAGCGGCGGCGCCGCCGGGGAACATGGCGGACCCTCTTTCCCTTCAGAGGGGCTAAGACCGTCATGCAGCGCGCGCGCGGGGGCGGAGGCGGGGCAGGCTCCAGGGACTTAGGCAAAATTACTGAGACTAGGAGAGAAAAGGGAGCAGGCCAAGGGATCAGGTGAAAATTCCTTACATGCCAAAAGGAAACCTAACTGAAGACAGTGCAGGCCAGTTAGGGGCTTGCTAGGAGGAAATGACAGGAGCCCCTATGGAACTCCCAGTAAAAAGAATTTCCTGTCAATAGACACATATATAACAATTTACCTACCAAATCTGAGTGCTGATGGGCTGACTGGAGACAAGAATGAAGAAAACATTGTAGATTGTACAGACAAACACCATTCAAAATGCAATTTCTGGTAGAATTCTGCCCTTGCTGCGTTTAGAATGGTCAAGAGTCTCAAGGGACAGAATAAAAATTCAGCTGAAGCAGTCGAAGTTCCAAGGTTTAAGAAACAAAACCTGAGGGGGAAGTGAGGTAATGTCACCAAAAGATACTGGAAGAATCTCTAGATTCATCAGCAAAGGCTATGGCTTCCCACTTGATTCACTCAGACAATAGATTTGGGGGCAGAAGAGAGCTCTGTGGTAAAGGCATTTGCTGCCAAGCCGCCAAGCATAACAAACTGTACGTACACACACATGTAAATAAAAAGAAAAAAAATTGGAAAGTACATAGAAAATTGGAAATTAAGAGGGGCATGGTGGCGCATGCCTTTAACCCTAGCACTCTGAGGCAGAGGCAGGCAGATCTTTGTGTGCTCAAGGCCAGCCTGGTCTACAGAGTTCCAGGACAGCTGGGGCTACAGGGAGACCCTGTCTCAAAAAGACAAAAAAAAAAAAAAAAAAAGGAAATTATATTCCTCTTTGTTGTGTAGACTGAATTTGGGCCCAGCCTGGTGGTGCATGCCTTTAATCCTGGCACTTGGGACTTGGGAGGCAGAGGCAGGTGGATCTTTATGAGTTCAAGGCCAGCCTGGTCTACAGAGATACAGAGCAAGTTCCAGGACAGCTAGGGCTACAGGGAGACCCTGCCTTGAAAAAGAAAAAAAAAAAATGGGCCCAGGTGACTTACAGAAATTGACCCAAGTTAACCAGGATCCATTAAGTCAAGGGTCAAGAATTTATGTCTCATTAATAATGATTGGAGAGACAGCTCAGTGCTTAAGAGTACTGACTGCTCTTGCAGAGGACCAGAGACCAATTCCCAACACATGTTGTCTAACAACCTTCTGTTACTCCAGTCCCAGGGGATCCAACAAAGAGGGCACTGCACAACACAGGTACATTTACATCCATGCAGGCAATACACTCAAACACATAAAAAATAAAATATTTTAGATATTTTTTAATTTTATTTCTTTTTTTTTTTTTTTGTCTTTCGAGACAGGGTCTCCCTGTAGCTCAGCTGTCCTGGAACTAGCTCTGTAGACCAGGCTGGCCTTGAATCACAAAAGATCACATGCTCTGCTCCAAGTGCTAGGGATTAAAGGCGTGTGCCACCACGACCCGGCTTTTTTTTTTTTTTTGTGTCTTTTAAAATTTATTTTCTTTTTTATGTGTATGAAATGGTACTGTCCTGCATGTAGGTTGTTATGCAGTGCAGTGGAGGTCAGAAGAGGGGTAGGATTCCCCCTGGAACTGAGTTAAAGTGGTTCTCCGACGACATATGGGTGCTGGGGACCGAACCCGGGTCCTCTGCAAGAGCAGTCGGAGCTCTTAACCGCTAGGCCATCTCTCTAGCCCCAGAAAAATAAAATATTTTTAAGAATAAGGGGGGGGGGCTTGTGGAGCTGGAAAGATGGCCTAGTGGTTAAGAGCACCAACTGCTCTTGCAGTTCGATCCCCAGCACCCACCTGGCGGCTGAGAACCATCTGTAACTCCAATTCCAGGAGAACTCCAGGGGAATCCAGGACCTCTTCTGACCTCCGTGCATTGCACGACATGGATGCACAGACCTGCATGTAGACAGTACATTCATACACATAAATAAATAAATAAACAAATAAATAAATAAAATTAAAAAAAAAAACAAACGAATAAGGGGCCTTGTTAAATATCTCAGTGGGTAAAAGCACTTGCCACCAAGCTCAAGGACCTGAGTTTAATCGACAGTCCACACGCAGGGAGTTTTCTTCAACTTATCCTCTGCCCTCCATCTCTCTCTGTTGACTGTTTCTCTCTCATACAACAAATAATACAGAAGTTTAAAAAAATGTAATTTTTAAAAACATTAGAAGATATTAGAAGATTGCTTTATCACATTCAGCCACCAGCTGAATGCGAATGTGTCTATATGGTGTAGGATCCAAACAGGATGAAGCAAGAAATTACTGCATATCCTCCTACTCAATAAAATACGTGTCAGAATCTGTTCACAATGGTAATAATTAGGTGAACAGTAGAAAGAAGGTCTCAGCATCTTTCTGTTTCTCTACGTCACTCAATGATCTTGAGACCTGGGATAAATATGGAGGGGAAATCCAATGGTTATTCTTTGCAAAGGGAACCTACAAAATATCTTTTCAAGAGACAGGACTCCCAGCAGTGAGAAATGGGTGAAGACAGATCTTTCTGGCATCCAGATACTCCGACTCCTGGGGGAGAAAGGAGAGAGCTGGGCCACAGGAAGAGACAAGGGTTAGAGGCACAGCAAAATCCTGTACAGTGAAGGGAGGGCACCACGAGTACCTGGGACCAGGAAGTGAGTCCACCAAGAATAATATGAATGCCCAGCATATCTCCTTAGGAGTAGAAAAATGAGTATGTAATATGTATAGTGTCTCAGGCAGGAAAGGGATAGGAAACATGCTACCAGCCATAGCAAAGGGAAAACACTCTATAAATTTAAGGCTATATTGACTCCAACTTAAGTATAGAGTCTTCAACTCCTCTTTGGCTACTCACCTTTATTTGGTCAAAAGCTATTTTATTTAAATATCCAGCCCTCCCCATCCAGTAGAAAAGAGCAAGAACATACAAAAGTGAAGGACAAGAGATTAAACAGAACTATCTTATAGATTTATTAATGAAAATACTTTACAAAAACAGTATGTTTTGCCCTAAAATAGTTTAGCTGACTTTGGGGGTTTACAATGGTAACTGAGCAAGTGGCAGTAATGGCTCTGCTGCTGAGGGCAGGGGGGTATGTTAGTGTGCCTGACTCCATCTGTTCAGAAGGGCAAAAGTTATATTGGGAGCTTGACATTCTAGGCCTAAGGTCTGAGTCACAAACAGCTAACAAGACATAATACCCGGGCATGGGGGCTGGCCTTACTGCGGTGGTCAGGATCATAGCCACACGGAGACAGTTCCCTCCAGTGATGGGAGATAAAGAAAAAGAGGGTCTGTTACAGGGATAGGTAGACGAAACAAAGTATGAGTTAGGAATATAGTAGGGACAGAAAGAAGAGAACTTGGGTGCAGGTAGAGAAGGATCATAACAGTAGCCAGGAAGAAAATGATGATTTTAGAATATTAGAATAGGTAGTGTCCAGAATAATATAATGAATTCAACTTTAAAGTGGCTCAAATAAAATGCTAATTCCTTTTATTAGGGGAGCCAAAGTTTGAATTTACTTTCTTCCTTTTATATTTCCCCCAACAGGGTCTCACTGTAGCTCAGGCTAGACTAGAGCTTGCTATAAAAGCCAAGCATGGACCTGAACTGCTAACTCTCCTGCCTTTACTTCCCAAGTGCTAGGATAACAGGTGTATGCCACCATGGCAGGTGTTACATGGTGCTCAAGATCTAACCCAGGGCTTTGTGCATGTTAAACAAGCACGCCACCACTTCAGCTACATCTCTAGGACCAAAAATAGAATTTCAGTTATTACCTCTTACAGAGCCAGACACCCCTAAGAGAAACTTAAAATTCTTTGTTTTTTTAAAATACCTCTCTTTTAGCCCAGTCTGGCCCTGAACTCCTGACTCTCCTGCTTTTACCTCTCAACTGTGGGATTACAGGCATGTGCTGCCTGGAAACTGCCAATTCTATACAGAGATGAGAATAGCACAATCATGGCAGGGATGCAAAGCATCAGCTCTGCCACAGTCCAGTTATGGAGAGAATAGTGTGCAGCTCAGGAAAGGCAAGGGATCACTCTTACCACCTGCTGTGCTGCAAAAATCTAGCCCTGACCTGCTCTCTTCCAGGAACATCTGCTAAAACAAACAGACTTCTCTCCTCTCCTGTCTGCCTGTATCTAGACTGGGAGGCATAACTGCTTTGCCTCCAGTCATCATCTGGAGGCATATCTACTCTTCGAGGACCAGGTGTTCGGGAGCCCAGAACAGGACCCGAATCCCAAGCTGACTTTGGGGGTAAACGAGGAGTGCTGGAAGATGGGGACACTGGATGAACACCAGGAGAGCGGGAGGGTGAATGGAAAAGACTTCCCCAGGACTGAGCATGAAGAACCGGAAGACCCTGGCTTCTTTCTGGTAATGTGGCAGTGTGGGTTAGCTGAGGTTTGCACCCTGGAGTAGTGACAACTCTGGCCCCAACATGCTGGCTGGTCTCTGACCATTGTCCCCGGAAAGCATCAGTTCTGGAACGATGGGGGAGACTTCGGTAGCTCAAAGTCCTTCCTGTGTACTTGACCCCTTGGGAAGTTTCACCCCTGTCACACACAGCCAGAAAGTGTTGGACACTCCTTGAAGTTCCTGAGAAAAGAAAAGAAACCCAAAGACTGAGCATCTTCAGAAAATAATTTTCTTACCCAGAAGATGATTCCTGGCCAACTCTTCACTGAACACATACACTTTGCTTTATATCTAAATCCCAGTAATCAAGATTGAACCTAGGGCCTTATGCATGCTACACAAGCATTCTACCACTGAGCTATATATCCCTAGCCCTAAAAATTCTTTTCCTTTTTTGGTGTTGAGACAGGGTCTCCTTATAGCTCCAGCTAGCCTGGAACTCACTATGTAGACCAGGCTGGCCTTGAACTCACCTGCCTCTGCCTCCCTAGTGCTGGGATTAAAGGCATAGGCCACCATGCCCCACTTAAAAATTCTTATTACACTAAAATCAATTCTCTTACCTCACCATGAGCAAATGAAATATTCTCTTAAATACTCTCACTTCCTATAATCCTTTCTCCAGTGCACACACACAAACACACACACACACACACACACGCATACACACACACACACACACACACACACACACACACACACACACGGCTCCTTAATATACCAAATATATCCTCTTGGAAATTCCTGTTACTAAAAAGTCTCACTTTGCTATTTTTTTTCACTCATATGTGTGTGTGTGTGTGTGTGTGTGTGTGTGTGTAAGGGGGGTTATGAGTATATTGCCTGTGTATGTATAAATGCACCCATGAGGACAGAAGAGAGCATCAGATCTCCTGAAACTGGAACTATAGACAGTTGTTAGAAGACATGTGGGTGCTGGACTTTGAACCCAAGTCCCCTGTAAAAACAGCCAATGCTCTTAACCACTGAGCCATCTCTTTCCAGACCTTCACTTGGCCATTCTTAACATGGTGCCTTCACTCTAGTTAGGCTGCCTCTGCTTAAAATCTTGTGAGATATCTACTACCAGTCCCTCTCCCATACATAATGTAGGAGGCGTTTTCTAAACTGTCTTTTACCATGGCACTAGTGACGCTGTGGCTGACAATTCTTTGTTGGGGTGGGGACTGTCCTGTGCAGTATATGATGTTTATCAGCATCTCTGGCTTCCATCCATTAGATTCCAAGTAGTATGTTCTCTTTTCCTATTGAGAACCACTCCCTTAAAATAGAAGTTAAACCCATGAGGAGGAAAAAGAGAACATCTTGCTATGGAGGTCAGTGAAAGTCAAAATAATAACGGCCCACCATCCAAAGACTCACCATCTGAGTCTGTACACATGATATGAGTGTCTTTGCAGTTTTCCCTTCACTCTTGTGCTATTATACATCATCCCTCAGCTGAAATTATTATTTTTTTGTGTGTGTGGTTTTTTTTTTTTTTTTTTTTTTTTTCGAGACAGGGTTTCCCTGTAGCCTCAGCTAGCCTGGAACTCACTCTGTAGACCAGGCTGGCCTTGAACCCACAAAGATCCGCCTGCCTCTGCCTCCCGAGTGCTAGGAATAAAGGCACGCGCCACCATGCCCGGCCCTCAGCTGAAATTATTAAATAAGCAGAGGAGGAAACTAGCTGAAAAAAAAAAAAAAAAGACACTTTGGATTGGGGGAAGGATCCCAAAGACTTAGGTATTAGCTACCTTATCACTTAAAAGCTTCTTCTGTCATGACTGAATCAGTTCATTTTCATGAGTGCCCAGACCTACTTGTGCCAAGTTAGACCCTTAAGAAACATGGTGCCTAAATATCAGTTGGTCATACCTCATTAAGATCAATCCCTTAACTTAAGATAGTAATTCATACCCTTACTCCATTGCATGTTGGGATATACCATACCTTCACAGCAGGTCTCCTGATTTAACTCAGAAAGCTACATTTTAGCAGAAAATATTAGATTTAAGGGAGTTACCTGGGGGTCTATAGGGCTCCCCTGCCATGTTGGGCATCAGGACATCTGGGGACAGGAACTGTGGTTGGGAAGGGTAGAGTTGGGGATCAAGGAGAAATACAGGAGGGTCATGGATGACAGGGAGGGAAGAGGAGCTGGAGCAATGGTGCTCGGTTTCCAAAGTCTTTTTCCTCACGTTTGATGAATCCTTATAATGAGACAAGACAAAAAACACAAGATGAAGATTAAGACACAGTAGGATGCGGCTGGATAAACACAATGAGGCAAACGGGTCAATGGAAGGAACCAGAGCACAGCATACTTTTTTAATTTTAGTTATTTTTTATGTGTATGAATGTACTGTCTGCATGCAGGTTGGTGCACCCTTGTCATACAATGCCACGGAGGTCAGAAGAGGGTTGGATTCCCCTGGAACTGGAGTTAAAGACGGTTCTCAGCCGCAATGTGGGTGCTGGGGATCGAACCCAGGTCCTCTGCAAAAGCAGTCAGTGCTCTTAACTGCTAGGCCATCTCTCCAGCCCAGCATACCTTTTCTTTTTTTTAAAAAAAATTTTTTTATTATTTATTTTTGTATGTGTATGAATGTATTGTCGGCATGCAGGTCTGTGCACCCGTGTCGTGCAATGCCGCGGAGGTCAGAAGAGGGTCTCGGATTCCCCTGGAACTGGAGTTCTCCTGGAATTGGAGTTACAGACGGTTCTCAGCCGCCATGTGGGTGCTGGGGATCGAACCCGGGTCCTCTGCAAGAGCGTCGGTGCTCTTAACCGCTAGGCTATCTCTCCAGCCCCCAGCATACCTTTTCTAAAGAGGACACAAATGACTCCACCACTGTCCCTGTCAGCCTTTCTAGGAAACTCCAAAGTTCGGGTTCTCTTCATTCACCAGTTTTCCTCACATCCCCTACATTCCTAGGTCTACCATTCAGATCTTTAGCAAGTCTCTAATGGCAAGGTACAATTAAAGAAACTGAAATAGACTGGTCTACAGAGTGAGTTCCAGGACAGCTGGGGCTACAGGGAGACCCTGTCTCAAAAAGACAAAAAAAAAAATAGAAATGTAAAAATAGGGGCCAAGTGCTGGGCATCTTGGTGTCTGCCTCAGGAGGGTGATGCAGGAAGGCTAGGGTTAGTAGCCTGAGCTATACAGCAAGACCCTATCTCAAAATAAAGAAATGAAGAAATAGCCAAAAACAACCAAGTAGGGGTTGGTTGTGTGCCTCAGTGGGAGAGGAGGACCTGGGTTGACTCCCTTGTACCAGAAGAAATAAAAATGGGAAGAAAAAGTGATAAGGAAAGGAATAAGGAGTAGCACAGGTATTAAAAAAAAGACTAAGCCAGGGGACAGTGATGTACACTTTTTATCCTAGCACTCAACACACTAGAGGCAGAGACAGGCAGATCTCTGAGTTGAAGACCAGAATGGGGGCTGGAGAGATAGCCTAGCGGTTAAGAGCACCGACTGCTCTTGCAGAGGACCCAGGTTCAAACCCCAGCACCCACATGGCGGCTAAGAACCATCTGTAACTCCAATTCCAGAACTCCAGTTCCAGGGGAATCCGAGGCCCTCTTCTGACCTCCGCGGCATTGCACAACACAGGTACACAAACCTACATGCAGACAGTACATTCATACACATACAAAAATAAATAAAATTAAATTTAAAAAAGACCAGAATGGTCTATGTAGAGAATTCCAGGGTTGCATAGTAAGACTCGTCTTAAAAAAAAAAAAATTCTAGTGACATACCCCTTTAATTCCAGCACTTGGGAGGCAGAAGCAGAAAGATCTCTGTGAGTTCAAGACCAGCTGGGGCTACAGGGAGACCCTGTCTCAAAAAGAAAAAAAAAAAATCTATATTGAGAACTAAACTGTATCTACTGAAATGCAGAACAAAGCACTCTATTTGAGCTCTCACCTGCTACTTGCAACGGCTACCTTCCAGAGCCACCTCTTCTGTATGGCATGTTTGTATTCCCAAATACTTCTGCCCTGCTCTACACTGTATTTGTTTCTGTGGCAAAGACCCAGAAATATCATCTTTATCATCTGAAATACTAAAATATCCCAAACTGCAGCTTTTTCCAAACTTCTCTTCCTCGTACCACGTTTTCCAAATTCACTTCAACATAAACGTTGCCTATCTCCCATTAACAATTCCATTATTTATCAAGTACTGACATTTCTTTTTTCAAATTATTATATTTATTTTATGTATATGAGTGTATTGCCTGCGTGTGTGTATGTATGTGCACCCATGTTGTACAATGCCCACAAAAGTAGGAAGAGGGCATCAGATTCCCTTGGAACTGGAGTTATGGACTGGTATTAGTTACCTTGTTGGTGTTGAGAGTTGAACCCAGGCTCTCTGCAAGAGAGACGGTTTTTTTTTTTTTGGTCTTTTGAGACAGGGTTTCCCTTTAGTTCCAGCTGGCCTGGAGCTCACTCACTATGTAAGTGGAAGGCTACACCTTCACTGCAGATATCTCTGACAAACTATTGATTTCCAGAGTATATAACCTACACCCAAAAAACACAAGAAGGACAGAAAAGTAACATTCCGCCCGGTAAACATCTAAAACTGAACGTCCGACATCAGCTCCAGGCTTCGGCTGCAGACTACGTTGTAATTGCGCGTGCACGAGGTGATACTATGTATACCGTGGGGCAGTTGGTGTCCGGTCGAATGCTGTCGATCGATTTACATTGAGAAGCCAGATTACGGTGTGGTTTAGAGTAGGGTATAAAAGAGCAATTTAGACGACCATGGACATGTACGACGAGATCTCAGCACTCGTGTCTTTTAGTTAATTTATTCCTACTGACTTCGATCTTGCTCTGTATGATAGATACCTTCTCGTGACCTGTATCGCGTTATATCCTGGAGATCGTTCGCGTTGTAAGCCTAGGCAATATGGAATTCCTGGATTCAAAGAGAGAACAGCGCCCCTTCTAAGCTACCTACTGGACAGTGGGGCTACTGTATCAGGTTCAAAAATACAGCCCATCATGGTGGGAAGTCACAGCAGCAGAATCGCATCACATCTACAATCAAGAAACAGAGGTCTAATACCTGCTACTAGTCAGCTCTCATTTTGCACTTACATGTTCCAGGATCCCAGCCAGAGAAGGATCACCATCAGAGGGTGGCTCTTTGCCTCCATCTTTTTTTTTGTTTTTTTTTTTTTTTGTTTTTTGGGAGATAGGGTCTCCTTGTAGCCCCAGCTGTCGTCTGGAATTGCTCTGTGACCGGCTGGCCTTTGAATTCACTGAGATCCCACCTGCCTCTGCCTCCCGAGTGCTACAGGATTAAAGATCATGCGCCACCGCGCGCCGTAACGCCCAGGCCCTACCTCTTTGCACCTAACCTTCACATCTATTAGTTTTGTGTTTGTTTTAAACAAGCTCAGGGAGCTGGGGCCTGCTGGCAGACACCTTCAATCACAGCCCTGGGAGCTAGAGGCAGTAGATCTCTGTGAGAGCAAGGCCAGCCTGTTCTCTCGATAGCTGTCAGGCAAGGTGGGACTAGAGGGAGACCCTGTCTCAAATCAAGACAAAAAAAAAAAAAAAAAAGTTCGGGGGCTGGAGAGATGGCTCAATAGTTGAGAATCCAGTGGTTGCTCTTCAGGACCCAGTTTGGTCTGGCACACCGAACAATAGCAAGCTAATACTGTCCTTAATTCATTCCAAAGGGATCCTCTACTCTTCTGCATTTGTATAGCCTGGGCCCTGTACATCACAAAATAGCTGATATCCCAAAAAATTAAAAATCACTATAACTTTTTTAAAATCATTGAGGGGCCTAGAGAGAGGCTAAGTGGAGTTAAGAGCACAAACTGCTGATCTGCAGAGTGACCTGGGTTTGATCCCCAAGCACCCACTGGCAAGCCAAGACCGGATCTTGTGCTCCGTTCGAGGGGATCGACGCCCTCTTGCTGCCTCTGTGTAGTAGACCTTACTCGCATGACTACACGGTGCACAGACCTGCAGGCAGCATTCATTCAACACAATAAAGAATAAAGGGGCTGGAGAGTGGCCCTATGACGGTTAGAGTGCCAACCATCTTGCAGAGGACCCGAGGTTTGATCCCCAGCACCCAAAAGGCCGCCGAAAAACCATCTGAAACTGCCAATTCCAGGAAAAACTCCATTCCAGGGGAATCTACACCTCTCCTCTGACCTCTGCAGCTTGCACGACACAGGTGCACAAACCTGCATGAGACAGTAACATTCATACCACATACAGAAATAAATAATAATTAAATGAAAAAAAGGAATAAATAAAATAATTTAAAAATATAATAAAAAGGTCAGTTACAGCGCTGGGTGTCCTGTACCTTTAATCCCATCAGTGCAGCCTGGTCTACATAGTGTGTTATGCCAGGGCTACAGGGAGATGCTTTTTTTTTTTTTTTTTTTTTTTTTTTTTTTGTGGGGCAATTTCTTTTTGAGGCAGAGGTCCTTCCTGTTTCCCACTCTGGTCTGGACTTTGCTAATAGTAGATCCAGGCTGGCCTTGCACTGAGAGATCCACCTGCATCTGCCTCCAAGAGTGCTGGGATAGGCAGTGCACCATCACTGGCAGAAGCCTGTCTTAAATAATGACGTCCAAACTAAAGCAGGAATAGCTTATTGCGTATACTGCAGGATAGTCAGTTGACTGGTTAGTAACTAGATCACTGCATTTTCTATTTGTTGTTTTTTTTTTGTTTGTTTTTGGTGTTGGGTATTGAGAACAGGTCTCCCTGTATTCCCCAGCTGTCCTGGAACGTCACTGATGTAAGAGCCCAGGTTGGTCTTGAACCTCAAGGATCTGCCTCCCTGCTGGGTATTGAATGGTGTGTGCCCTAGCTGGCTTTCAGGCAAGGCTTATCCATTGCACTTGGGATGTTCTGACCCCTGCGATTTCCCCTAATGCGGGAAACTCGACTGCAATAATTTGTGGTAGTGGGGGACTGAGTTCGAGATTTCCCCTGTAAAAAAAAAAAAAGATATGGGTTTTCCTAAACCTGAATTAGCTGACTGGAACTTGCTGATGTATATTTCAGGCGGGCCTAGAACTCCACAATGAATCTGCTGCCTTTGTCTCTAAACTCTGGGTCAAAAGGCATAGCACAACCAACACTTTAACTTTTTTTTTTATAATTTAAAATTGTTTTAATTTTGAGGAGACAGTGTTTTCACATGTATCCATGTTGCTTGTTACCTTGCTCTATAGCCCAGGCTAGCCTTGAGTTTGGGAGAGTCCTCTTATCTCAGTCTCCTAGATTAGTGGGATTAAAGGCATGAGCTATCATAACTCATCTTGGCTTTGTTTTGTTATGTAATTACCATAAATATATTATTAATTGAGGTAGGGTTTTAATTGTTATAGCGCCCATGGGCCTCAAACAGGCACTTCTACCTTAAGACCCTGGAAGGATTAGTATCATGCATGTAACTTCATGCCTGGACTTTTGTTTTGTTCCCATATGGAGATCTCAACAATATTTGGGATTTTTGGGGGTGGGTGGTGGTAGGGTTTTTTGAGAAGGGTCTCCTATAGGCCCCAGCTGGCCTGCGAACTTCTTTGTAGGACCAGGCTGTCTTTCATTCCTTTCAGTATTTCTACACACATAGCACTGTATGATTATGGTCCACATTCTCCTTGTATAATGGTCTGTGTGTGTGTGTGTGTGTGTGTGAATTGTGGTGTTGTGTGTGTGTGTGTAGGATATGTGTAGAGGCCGAGTCAACGTCAAGTGTCTTTTCAATTGCTTATCACCTCATTTTTGAGACTGGGTCTGTTCTGAATGTGTAGATCATTGATTTGTCTGGGTTTTATGTGTACACAGGAGCTAGCAGACTGGAGTTGTAGGTAATTGTACACTGCCTTGTGCTTGCTAGAATTGAACCCAGGTGCTGACTGAAAGAGCAGTACTTATTCTTAGTCATCTTTTCTGGCCCTATTTAAATATATATATATATATAATATTCAATATGTATGAGTGTACTGTCTGCATGTAGGTAGTCGCACCGTGTGTCATGCATCTGCGGGTCAGAAAGAAGGTGTCAGATTCCCCTGGAACGTGGAGTTAAAGATGGTTCTCAGCTGCCATGTGGGTACTGGGACTCGAACCCGGGTCCTCTGCAAAGAGCAGTTGGTGCTCTTAACACTGAGCTATTCTCTCTAGCACCCTTTTTTTAATATTTTTGGTGTGGTGTGTGTGTGTGGTGTGTGTGTATGAATAGAATGTACTGTCTGCATGTATGTTGTTGCACCCATGTCATGCAATGCCAGGGAGATCAGAAGAGGGTGTCAGATTCCCCTGGAACTGGCAGTTAAAGACAGTTTTAGTCGCCATGTGGGTGCTGGGAATTGAACCTGGGTCCTCTGCAAGAGGCAGTCGTAGCTCTTAACTGCTGAGCCATCTCTCCAGTCCCCAACCCCTTAAATATCTTAAATGCCTGTCCAGGTGTGGTATGATAGCACACTCTTGTGTAAGTAAGAGATGGGGTTTGAGGCCAGCCTGGGCTTTTACATATTGAAAGCCTGTTTCACAAAAGGAAAACAAAAGAATCACAATCTACTTTTATGGGAAGATTCCAATGGTTACTTCTAATGTAGGACTGTGGAGCTGACAATGATAATCTTTTTTTGTGTTTGTTTGTTTTGTTTGTTTTTGAGACAGGGTCTCTCTGTAGCCCCGGCTGGCCTGGAACTCGCTTTGTAGACCAGGCTGACATTGAACTCACAGAATCCACCTGCCTCTGTCTCCTGTCTCTCCTAAGTACAAGGATTAAAGGTATGTGCCACCATGACCAGCTACTTTCACCTTTTTTTGGGGGGGTCTTTTTTGAGACAGGGTCTCCGCTGCATCTCCAGATGTCCTGATACTCTCTCTGTAGACCAGGCTGGCCTTGAACTCACAGAGATCCACCTGCCTCTGCCTTCTGGGGTGCTGGGATTAAAGGCGTGAGCCACCATCCAGGTGGAAGCTGTACTTAAAAGCTCCTTGTATTGGTATGAGAACCACTGTATTAAGTAAGGAGAAATGGTTGACAAGAACTGTTCTTCAATCCTTAAAATAGCATTATCATACTTAAACTATGTGTGTGCATATACTTTCCTGTCACAGATTTTCTAGATTCACTTTAATCAGATAAGATCCTTTACATAGAAGTATTGGACCCAACTCTAAAAGAAGTGATTTTCTTATGTTTGATCAATCAATTAACTACATCTTCTGTTGAATGTGTAGAAGTCTCTTCAACAGCAGCACTCACAGATAACTACTATTTATGTATCTTCAAAAAAATGAAATGTGGTAGGATTGCAGATGATTAACTGTTCACAGAGCTCCTTTTCTATAGACTTCTTTAGTGGTTTTTGTCCTTGTGGCCTATAGGAGTTAAGCCATATTCATAAAATGACTGTTTCTAAATTCTAGGAGCATATCTCCCCACTGGATTCAAGGATGCATATTAATCACTTGATAGAAGAAGAACTATATTTGTGATTCTAGCCTCAGATTTTAGGCTATAGAAGAAAGGTGGTTTCAACTTGTCTTTATGGTTTTCTCCTTAGATTCTGCAGACGGCATGGGGAGGAGATTGCACTCAGCCCCTGGTCTTCATCTTTCAAAGACCCCAACAACAGAAATGGAGCACATTGTCCATGAAGCATGCACTATGCCTGCATCTCAGGTAGCTTTAGTGCTTAGGTGCTGGACCTGGGTGGTGTGCTAGAGAAAGAAGTGAGTGTTCAAGGTGATAGTAAGGCAGGTGCATAGTAGTGTGGGCGATTCTGAAGAGAACGTGATCTGAAATTGGGCTGCTTTAAAGAAGAGATTTTTCCATGGTGATTACCTTCCAAACTTGTGTAATTTAGGTGTTTACTAGTAAGTTTTAACTAGTTTTTTCAAAATCCTTGAGAAACAGGCCTTGGGGGAAAAACCCACAGGTCTCATGTCGTGTGTCTGCCTGTGTGTGTCTGTGCGTTTGAAGCCTGAAGCTTGCCGAGGCCTCAGCAGAGAATATGGGGAGGATGAACGGTGCAGTGCAGAGAACTTTGAACACATCTCATGCAGTCTCAATGCCACCATTGTCTCAGAGAGGGAGGAGGCTCAAGTCTTTTCCCACAGTTTTGTAAGTAGTAGAACTAGGATTCATCTATTCAGAATGCCTTCCTTCTTGCTAGTAAAGATAAAGTTTAGGTAAAAGGGCAGGGAGAAACAAAGGTTGTTGTTTTGAGGAAAGTTAGACATTCCCCAAAAGTAAGAACCCTGATCATGCTTTATATCTACATACTTGAAGTCCTGAAGAATGACGCTTTCTGGCATTTTTTTTTTTTTTTTTTTTTTTTTGAGACAGGGTCTCCCTATAGCCCAAGGCCTGGAACTCCCTCTGTAGACTGGGCTGGCCTTGAACTCATAGTGATCCACCTGCCTCTGCCTCCCAAAAAGGCATGTACCACCATGCCTGGCTTAAAGACGGTTCTTAGCTGCCATGTGGGTGCTGGGAATCGAACCAGGGTCCTCTGCAAGAGGAGTCAGTTCTCTTAACCGCTGAGCCATCTATCTCTTCATCCCTCTGGAGCAATTTTGAAAGAATGTTTATAAGGCTTCCCACATGGCGGCTGAGAGCCATCTGAAACTCCAATTCCAGGAGAACTCCAGTTCCAGGGAATCCGACACCCTCTTCTGACCTCTGCGGCATTGCACACACACGGGTGACAAACCTACATGCAGACAGTACACTCATACACATACAAAAATAAATAAATATTTTAAAAACTAAAAAAAAAAAGGAAGTTGATGAAGTTGGAATGATAGAGGGTGTTGAAAAGTGATGCGGGAAAGAATATAGGCAAGTGTCAGATCATGGACCATAGGGCTCTGCAGGTCACATAGGAGTTTAGAAGAATATAGAGAAATCAGTGTATTAGAGAGCCAAATAGGAACTAAAGACAAATAAGACTTGGCACTGCCTGACTAGATGTGGGGAAGAGGGAATCAAAAGTGATCAAGGTTTCATGAGTTAATAATATGTGTAGAGCAATTACAGGTCTAACTTTGGGAATATTACTCACAAGTGGAAATAGTTGGCAGGACATATGGACTAGATGTTGATAATTGTGAATCCTAGCTGTGAATCAAGGGAAAAGTACAGTAGCAAAGAGGTGATGACCTTTGAAAAGAGTCATATTCAAGCTGGTTATTTTTCTGAAGAAGCCTAAAAGCAAACAGGAAGGAGATAAGAAAGCTCATAGGGTAAACAAGGAAGCATGTTATTCTATTAGAAATTCCTTTTTTTTTTTTTTTTTTCTTTTTTGAGACAGGATCTCTCTGTAGCTCTGGCTGTCCTAGAACTTGACATGTAAACAAGGCTAGCCTTGAACTCACAGAGATCTGCCTGCCTCTGCCTCCTGAGTGCTGGCGCTAAAGGCATGCACCACTATGTCCAGCTAACTCTTTCCTTGGTACTCATGATAATTTGCAAGTAACTGCTAATATAACAGAGAATCTGCCATTGAGTAGCTTGCAGCCTTTTTTTTCTCTCTCTCTCTCTTTTTTTCACCCTTGTCGTGCAGTGCTGAGAAGGACAGAAGAGGGTGTTGGATTCCCCTGGAACTGAGTTAAAGATGGTTCTTAGCTGCCATGTGGATGCTGGGAATGGAACCCGGGTCCTCTGCAAGAGCAGTCAGCACTCTTAACCGCTGAGACATTTAAAAGGCTTGCGCCTTTTAAAGGAAATATGTGGGCTGGGAGATGGCTCAGCGGTTAAGGAGTCTTGTGATCTTTGAGAGGACCGGGTTTACCCCGGGTTGATCCCACACTATCCACATGGCTGGCTGGACTTCTTAAACTCCAGTTCCAGGGGAATCCTGACACCCCTCTTCTGACCTCCGAGGCATTGCACGACACGGGTACATAAACGTACATGCAGACAGAACACTCATACACATAAAAAATAATAAATAGAAAAATAAAATTATGTTTCCTTTAACATATTACTTACTTTGTACTTGCATTATTCCAAGTGTTAGGGATACTGAAATGAAATGTATTCTACTATAGGAAGAAAGACAATCAATCAATCAATCAATAAACCCAACACAATCTTTTTTTTTTTTAAACAATCCTTTTTTTTTTTTTTTTGTCTTTTTGAGACAGGGTTCTCTGCTAAAGTCCCAGCTGTGTCCTGGAACTCCCTATATAGATCAGGTTGGCCTTGAACTCACAGAGATCTGCCTCCCTCTGCCTCCCAATTAAAGGATCAAAGGCCTGTGCCACCACGCTCAGTGTCCAACACAATCTTTTTTTTTTTTAATTTTTTTTAAAAATTTTTATTTATTCTGTAGTGTATGAACGTACTGTCCTGCATGCAGGTTTGTGCACCCGTGTTGTGCAACGCCGCGGAGGTCAGAAGAAGGGTGTCGGTATTCCCCTGGACCTGGAGTTCTCCTGGAATTGGAGTTTCAGATGGTTCTCGGCCGCCATGTGGTGCTGCGGGATAGAACCCGGTCCTCTGTAAGAGTGCGGTTGGTGCTCTTAACACTAGGCCATCTCTCCAGCCCCCAACACAATCTTAATTATGATAAAGAAGAATAAAATCAGTGAAAGAGAATAAAGTATTAAAGAGGTAGTAGTGTCTTTCCTAAGGGGAGTTTTTTGATAAAGTTAGTAAAACATACCAGCTTTGAGAGGAAGTAACATTTGATCAGAGATCTCAGTGATGCAAAGATTTGAGCCATAAGAGAAAATTCTTGGTAACAGAACAGGAAAGGCTCTAAGGTAGTTGAGTTGGTGATTTTGAGATACATGTAGGCTAGATGTGATGGTGCTTGTCTATAATACCCTGTACTTGTAGAGTTTGACACTGGAGGATCTGAAGTTTAAACCAGCTCTAGTCTACATAGCAGGATGTTGTCTCCAACAACACACTATTATCTCTACTTAATATAATAATAAATAATAAAAAAAAAAGGACCAGAAGAGATGCCTCAGCAGTTAAGAACACTGGCTTGCTCTTGCAGAGGGCCCAGGTTCAATTCTCAGCACCACAAGTGGCTACAACCACTCTATATTCCATTCCAGAAAACCCTCTTCTGACCTCCACAGGCATTACAGAACACAGGCGCACCTACCTACATGCAGGCAGTGCACTCACTCATATTATGAAGATATTTTTTTAAAGAAATATGTAAACGGAACGAAAAGATAGGGCATTAAAGCAAGAAAGATCATACCATGTCACAAGCTGGGAAGCTTGTAGGTCACAGTAGGAAGGTAACAGGAAGTAGGAATTTTAGATTAAAGGCTTTTGCAGTGGTCCAGGCAAATTTAAATATAAAATCCATAATAGAGGGGCTGGAGAGATTGCCTCGTGGTTAAGAGCACCAACTGCTCTTACAAAGGACCCGGGTTCGAATCCCAGCACCCACATGGAGGCTGAGAACCGTCTTTAACTCCAGTTCCAGGGGAATCCTATGCCCTCTCTGACCTCTGTGGAGACATGGGAGCACAAACCTACATGCAGACAGTACATTCATATGCATAAAAATAAATAAATGAAATTAAAAAAAAAAAGTCAGTGAACAGGGCCCAGTTGGCAGGGAGACCCTGTCTCAAAAAGACAAAAAAAAAAAAAATTCTGTAAGTAGAAATGTCAGTACTTGTGGGCTCAGTGATAAGAGCAGTGGTTGCAGCTGGGTGTGGTAGCACACAACTTTAATCCCAGACATCAGGAGGCAGAGGCAGGCAGATCTCTGAGTTCAAGGCCAGCCTGGTCTACAAAGCAAGTTCCAGGCTAGCTGGAGATCATGTCTTAAAGCAGGTGGATCTCTGTGAGTTCAAGGCCAGCCTGGTCTTCAGAGTGAGTTCAGGCCAGCTGGGGCACAGGGAGACCCTGTCTCAAAAAAGACAAAAAAAAAAAAAAAAAAAAAAAGACGAAAAATGGCTTGGCTTGGTGGCCCATGCATTTTAATGCCAGCATCTTGGGAGAAGCAGGTTGGATCTTCGTAAGTTCAAGGCAGCCTGGTCTATCATAGTGAGTGAAGCCNCTGTCTACAGAGTGAGTTCCAGGACAGCTGGGGCACAGGGAGACCCTGTCTCAAAAAGCAAAAAACAAAAAAAAAAAAAAAAAAAAAAACATAGAAATGTAAAAATAGGGGCCAAGTGCTGGGCATCTTGGTGCTTTGTCTGTCCTCAGGAGGGTGATGCAGGAAGGCTAGGGTCTAGTAGCCTGAGTATACAAGCAAGACCCTATCTCAAAATAAAGAAATGAAGAGAATAGCCAAAAACAACCAAGTAGGGGTTGGTTGTGTGCCTCAGTGGGAGAGGAGGACCTGGGTTGATCCCTTGTTCCCAGAAGAAATAAAAATGGGAAAAAAGTGATAAGGAAAGGAATAAGGAGTAGCACAGGTATTAAAAAAAAGACTAAGCCAGGGGACAGTGATGTACACTTTTTATCCTAGCACTCAACACACTAGAGGCAGAGACAGGCAGATCTCTGAGTTGAAGACCAGAATGGGGGCTGGAGAGATAGCCTATGCGGTTAAGACACCGACTGCTCTTGCAGAGGACCAGGTTCAAACCCCAGCACCCACATGGCGGCTAAGAACCATCTGTAACTCCAATTCCAGAACCCAGTTCCAGGGAATCCGAGGCCCTCTTCGAACCTCCGCAGCATTGCACAACACAGGTACACAAACCTACATGCAGACAGTACATTCATACACATACACAAATAAAAAAATTAAAATTTAAAAAAGACCAGAATGGTCTATGTAGAGAATTCCAGGGTTGCATAGTAAGACTCGTCTTAAAAAAAAAACAAAATTTAGTGACATACTCCCTTTAATTCCAGCACTTGGGAGCAGCAAGCGAGAAAGATCTCTGTGAGTTCAAAAAAAAAAAAAAATCCTCAAAAAGAAAAAAAAAATCTATATTGAGAACTAAACTGTATCTACTGAAATGCAGAACAAAGCACTCTATTTGAGCTCTCACCTGCTACTTGCAACGGCTACCTTCCAGAGCCACCTCTTCTGTATGGCATGTTTGTATTCCCAAATACTTCTGCCCTGCTCTACACTGTATTTGTTTCTGTGGCAAAGACCCAGAAATATCATCTTTATCATCTGAAATACTAAAATATCCCAAACTGCAGCTTTTTCCAAACTTCTCTTCCTCGTACCACGTTTTCCAAATTCACTTCAACATAAACGTTTGCCTATCTCCCATTAACAATTCCATTATTTATCAAGTACTGACATTTCTTTTTTCAAATTATTATATTTATTTTATGTATATGAGTGTATTGCCTGCGTGTGTTATGTATGGTGCACCATGTTGTACAATCCACACAAGTAGGAAGAGGGCTTCAAGATTCCCTTGGAACTGGAGTTATGGACTGGTATTAGTTACCTTGTTGGTGTTGAGAGTGAACCCAGGCTCTCTGCAAAGAGACGGTTTTTTTTTTTTTGGTCTTTTGAGACAGGGTTTCCCTTTAGTTCCAGCTGGCCTGGAGCTCACTCCACTATGTAGACCAGGCTGGCCTTGAACTTACAGAGATACATCTGCTTCTGCCTCCAAATGCTGGCATTAAAGACATGGGCCACCAAGCCCGCTTTTTGTCTTTTTGAGACAGGGTCTCCCTGTAGCCCCAGCTGGCCTGGAACTCACTCTGAAGACCAGGCTGGCCTTGAACTCACAGAGATCCACCTGCTTTAAGACATGATCTCCAGCTAGCCTGGAACTTGCTTTGTAGACCAGGCTGGCCTTGAACTCAGAGATCTGCCTGCCTCTGCCTCCTGAGTGCTGGGATTAAAGTTGTGTGCTACCACACCCAGCTGCAACCACTGCTCTTATCACTGAGCCCACAAGTACTGACATTTCTACTTACAGAATTTTTTTTTTTTTTGTCTTTTTGAGACAGGGTCTCCCTGCCAACTGGGCCCTGTTCACTGACTTTTTTTTTTAATTTCATTTATTTATTTTTATGCATATGAATGTACTGTCTGCATGTAGGTTTGTGCTCCCATGTCTCCACAGAGGTCAGAGAGGGCATAGGATTCCCCTGGAACTGGAGTTAAAGACGGTTCTCAGCCTCCATGTGGGTGCTGGGGATCGAACCCGGGTCCTTTGTAAGAGCAGTTGGTGCTCTTAACCACTAGGCAATCTCTCCAGCCCCTCTACTTATGGATTTTATATTTAAATTTGCCTGGACCACTGCAAAAGCCTTTAATCTAAAATTCCTACTTCCTGTTACCTTCCTACTGTGACCTACAAGCTTCCCAGCTTGTGACATGGTATGATCTTTCTTGCTTTAATGCCCTATCTTTTCTGTTCCGTTTACATATTCTTTAAAAAAATATCTTCATAATATGAGTGAGTGCACTGCCTGCATGTAGGTAGGTGCGCCTGTGTTCTGTAATGCCTGTGGAGGTCAGAAGAGGGTTTTCTGGAATTGGAATTATAGATGGTTGTTAGCCACTTTCTGGTGCTGAGAATTGAACCTGGGCCCTCTGCAAGAGCAGCCAGTGTTCTTAACTGCTGAGGCATCTCTCTGGTCCTTTTTTTTTTTTTATTATTATTATTAATTAGTAGAGATAATAGTGTTGTTGGAGACAACATCCTGCTATGTAGACTAGGCTGGTTTAAACTTCAGATCCTCCAGTGTCAAACTCTCAAGTACAGGGTATTATAGACAAGCACCATCACATCTAGCCTACATGTATCTCAAAATCACCAACTCAACTACCTTAGAGCCTTTCCTGTTCTGTTACCAAGAATTTTCTCTTATGGCTCAAATCTTTGCATCACTGAGATCTCTGATCAAATGTTACTTCCTCTCAAAGCTGGTATGTTTTACTACTTTATCAAAAAACACCCCTTAGGAAAGACACTACTACCTCTTTAATACTTTATTCTCTTCACTGATTTTATTCTTCTTTATCATAATTAAGATTGTGTTGGGGGCTGGAGAGATGGCCTAGTGTTAAGAGCACCAACCACTCTTACAGAGGACCCGGGTTCGATCCCCAGCACCCACATGGCGGCCGAGAACCATCTGAAACTCCAATTCCAGGAGAACTCCAGGTCCAGGGGAATCCGACACCCTCTTCTGACCTCCGCGGCGTTGCACAACACGGGTGCACAAACCTGCATGCAGACAGTACGTTCATACACATACAGAAATAAATAAAATTTTTAAAAAATTAAAAAAAAAAAAAGATTGTGTTGGACCACTGAGCGTGGTGGCACAGCCTTTGATCACTTTAATGGGAGGCAGAGGGGGAGGCAGAATTCTCTTGAGTTCAAGGCCAACCTGATCTTGATATAGGGAGTTCCAGGACACAGCTGGGGCACTTTAGCGAGACCCCTGTCTCAAAACGACCAAAAAAAAAAAAAAAAACGGATGTTAAAAAAAAAAAAAAAAGATTGTGTTGGTTATTGATTGATTGATTGATGTCTTTCCTTCCTATAGTAGAATACATTTCATTTCAGTATCCCTAACACTTGGAATAATGCAAGTACAAAGTAAGTACTGAGTAAGAAAACATAATTTTATTTTTCTAATTTATTATTTTTATGTGTATGAGTGGTCATGTGCATGTTACGTTTATGTACCCTTTCGTGCAATGCCTCGGAGGTCAGAAGAGGGTGTAGGATTCCCCTTGGAACTGAGTTAAGACAGTTCCCAGCCGCCATGTGGTGCTGGGAATGGAACCCGATCCTCTCCAAGAGCAGTCAAGCACTCTTAACCGCTGGCCATCTCTCCCAAGCCCCACATAATTTCCTTTAAAAGGCGCAAGCCTTTTAAATGGCTCAGCGGTTAAGAGTGCTGACTGCTCTGCAGTGGACCGGTTCCATTCAGCATCACATGGCAGCTACAGAACCATCTTTAACTCTGTTCACGGGAATCCCACCTTTCTGTCCTCTTCAGCACTGCACGACAAGGGTGAAAAAAAGTGAGAGCGAGAGACGAAAAAAGGTCTGCAGCTACTCAATGGCAGATTCCTGTTCATATAGCCGTTACTTGCAAATTATCCATGAGTACCAAGGAACAGAGTACGCTGGACATAGTGGTGCTGCCTTTAAGCGCAGCACTCAGGAGGCAGAGCATGCGCAGATCTCTGTGAGTTCAAGCTAGCCTTTGTTTTACATGTCACAGTTCTAGGAAGCTCAGAGTTACAGAGAGATCTGTCTCAAAAAAGAAAAAAAAACAAAAAGGCAATTTTAATAGAATAAACATGCTTCCTGTTTACCCTAATGAGCTTTCTTATCTCCTTCCGGTTATGCTTTAGGCTCTTCAGAAAAATAACCACTTGAATCTGACTCTTTTCAAAGGTCATCACCTCTTTGCTACTGTACTTTTCCCTTGATTCACAGCTAGGATTCCCAATTATCAACATCTAGTCCATATGTCCTGCCAACTATTTCCACTTGTGAGTAATATTCCCAAAGTTAGACCTGTAATTGCTCTACACATATTATTAACTCATGAAACCTTGATCACTTTTGATTCCTCTTCCCCACATCTAGTCAGGCAGGTGCCAAGTCTTATTTGTCTTTAGTTCCTATTTGGCTCTCTAATACACTGATTTCTCTAACTTCTTCCTAAACTCTATTGACCTGCAGAAGCCCTATGGTCCTTGATTGGACACTTGCTAATATTCTTTCCCGCCTCACTTTCAACACCCTCTATCATTCCACACTTCATCACTTTCCTTTTTTTTTTAGTTTTTTTAAAATTTTATTTATTTTTGTATGTTGTATGAGTGTACTGTCTGCATGTAGGTTTGGTGCACCCGTGTTGTGCAATGCCGCAGAGGTCAGAAGAGGTGTCGGATTCCCTGGAACTGGAGTTCTCTGGAATTGGAGTTTCAGATGGCTCTCGGCCTGCCATGTGGGAAGTTATAAACATTCTTTCAAAAGTTGCTCCAGAGGGATGAAGAGTAGATGGCTCAGCGGTTAAGAGAACTGACTCCTCTTGCAGAGGACCCTGGTTCGATTCCAGCACCCACAATGGCAGCTAGAACGTCTTTAAGCCAGCATAGGTGGTACATGCCTTTTTGGGAGGCAGAGGCAGTGTGGATACACTATGAGTTCAGGCCAGCCCCATCTACAAGGAGTTCCAGGCCTGGGGCCTAGGGAGACCCTGTCTCAAAAAAAAAAAAAAAAAAAAAAACTGCTCCAGAAAAGCGTCATTCTTCAGGACTTCAAGTATGTAGATATAAAGCAGGATCAGGTGTTCTTACTTTTGGGGAATGTCTAACTTTCCTCAAACAACAACCTTTGTTTCTCCCTGCCCTTTTACCTAAACTTTATCTTTACTAGCAAGAAGGAAGGCATTCTGAATAGATGAATCCTAGTTCTACTACTTACAAAACTGTGGGAAAAGACTTGAGCCTCCTCCCTCTCTGAGACAATGGTGGCATTGAGACTGCATGAGATGTGTTCAAAGTTCTCTGCACTGCACCGTTCATCCTCCCCATATTCTCTGCTGAGGCCTCGGCAAGCTTCAGGCTTCAAACGCACAGACACACACAGGCAGACACACGACATGAGACCTGTGGGTTTTTCCCCCAAGGCCTGTTTCTCAAGGATTTTGAAAAAACTAGTTAAAACTTACTAGTAAACACCTAAATTACACAAGTTTGGAAGGTAATCACCATGGAAAAATCTCTTCTTTAAAGCAGCCCAATTTCAGATCACGTTCTCTTCAGAATCGCCCACACTACTATGCACCTGCCTTACTATCACCTTGAACACTCACTTCTTTCTCTAGCACACCACCCAGGTCCAGCACCTAAGCACTAAAGCTACCTGAGATGCAGGCATAGTGCATGCTTCATGGACAATGTGCTCCATTTCTGTTGTTGGGGTCTTTGAAAGATGAAGACCAGGGGCTGAGTGCAATCTCCTCCCCATGCCGTCTGCAGAATCTAAGGAGAAAACCATAAAGACAAGTTGAAACCACCTTTCTTCTATAGCCTAAAATCTGAGGCTAGAATCACAAATATAGTTCTTCTTCTATCAAGTGATTAATATGCATCCTTGAATCCAGTGGGGAGATATGCTCCTAGAATTTAGAAACAGTCATTTTATGAATATGGCTTAACTCCTATAGGCCACAAGGACAAAAACCACTAAAGAAGTCTATAGAAAAGGAGCTCTGTGAACAGTTAATCATCTGCAATCCTACCACATTTCATTTTTTTGAAGATACATAAATAGTAGTTATCTATGAGTGCTGCTGTTGAAGAGACTTCTACACATTCAACAGAAGATGTAGTTAATTGATTGATCAAACATAAGAAAATCACTTCTTTTAGAGTTGGGTCCAATACTTCTATGTAAAGGATCTTATCTGATTAAAGTGAATCTAGAAAATCTGTGACAGGAAAGTATATGCACACACATAGTTTAAGTATGATAATGCTATTTTAAGGATTGAAGAACAGTTCTTGTCAACCATTTCTCCTTACTTAATACAGTGGTTCTCATACCAATACAAGGAGCTTTTAAAAGTACAGCTTCCACCTGGCATGGTGGCTCACGCCTTTAATCCCAGCACCCAGAAGGCAGAGGCAGGTGGATCTCTGTGAGTTCAAGGCCAGCCTGGTCTACAGAGAGAGTTCCAGGACATCTGGAGATGCAGGGAGACCCTGTCTCAAAAAGACCCCCCCCCCAAAAAAAAGGTGAAAGTAGCTGGTCATGGTGGCACATACCTTTAATCCTTGTACTTAGGAGAGACAGGAGACAGAGGCAGGTGGATTTCTGTGAGTTCAATGTCAGCCTGGTCTACAAAGCGAGTTCCAGGCCAGCCGGGGCTACAGAGAGACCCTGTCTCAAAAACAAAAACAAAACAAACAAACAAAAAAAAGATTATCATTGTCAGCTCCACAGTCCTACATTAGAAGTAACCATTGGAATCTTCCCATAAAAGTAGATTGTGATTCTTTTGTTTTCCTTTTGTGAAACAGGCTTTCAATATGTAAAAGCCCAGGCTGGCCTCAAACCCCCATCTCTACTTACACAAGAGTGTGCTATCATACCACACCTGGACAGGCATTTAAGATATTTAAGGGGTTGGGGACTGGAGAGATGGCTCAGCAGTTAAGAGCACCGACTGCTCTTGCAGAGGACCCAGGTTCAATTCCCAGCACCCACATGGCAGCTAAGAACTGTCTTTAACTCCAGTTCCAGGGGAATCTGACACCCTCTTCTGATCTCCCTGGCATTGCATGACATGGGTGCACCAACATACATGCAGACAGTACATTCATATTCATACACACACACACACACACACACACACACACAAAGATATTTAAGGGGCTAGAGAGATAGCTCAGTGATAAAGAGCACCAACTGCTCTTGCAGAGGACCCGGGTTCGAGTCCCAGTACCCACATGGCAGCTGAGAACCATCTTTAACTCCAGTTCCAGGGGAATCTGACACCTTCTTCTGACCTCCGCAGCATTGCATGACACAGGTGCAACTACCTACATGCAGACAGTACACTCATACATATTGAAATATATATATATATATATATTTAAATAGGGCCAGAAAAGATGACTAAGAATAAGTACTGCTCTTTTCAGAGCACCTGGGTTCAATTCTAGCAAGCACAAGGCAGTGTACAATTACCTACAACTCCAGTCTGCTAGCTCCTGTGTACACATAAAACCCAGACAAATCAATGATCTACACATTCAGAACAGACCCAGTCTCAAAAATGAGGTGATAAGCAATTGAAAAGACACTTGACGTTGACCTCTGGCCTCTACACATATCCTACACACACACACACACACACACACACACACACACACACACACACAGACCATATATACAAGGAGAAATGTGACCATATTCATTACAGTGCTATGATGTGTAGAAATACTGAAAGGAATGAGAAGACCAGCCTGGTCTACAAAGCAAGTTCCAGGCCAGCTGGGGCTATAGAGAGACCCTGTCTCAATAAACACCCTACCCCACCCCACCCCCAAAAATCAATATATTGTGAAGATCCTACATTATGGAAACAAAACAAAAGTCAGGCATGAAGTTACATGACAGTGATACTAATCCTTCAGGGTCTAAGGTAGAAGTGCTAGTTTGAGGCCAGCATGGGCTATAAATTAAAACCCTACCTCAATTAATAATATATTTATGGTAATTACATATACAAAACAAAGCCAAGATGAGTATGATAGCTCATGCCTTTAATCCCACTAATCTAGGAGACTGAGATAAGAGGACTCTCCCAAACTCAAGGCTAGCCTGGGCTATAGAGCAAGGTGAACAACAACATGGACTACATGGTGAAACACTGTCTCAAAATTAAAACAATTTTTAATAATTTAAAAAACAAAATGTTAAGTGTGGTTGTGCATGCCTTTGACCCCAGGATTTAGGAGACAAAGGCAGTCAGATCATTGTGAGTTCTAGGCCAGCCTGATATACATAGCAAGTTCCAGGTCAGCTAATTCAGGTAGGAAGACCCTATCTTTTTTTTTTTTNGATGGGTTTTTTTTGTTTTTTTAGCGTCTCCTGTAGCCCACCTGGTCTGGAACTTGCTATATAGACCAGGCTGGCCTTGAACTCAGAGAGATCCACCTGCATCTGCCTCCAGAGTGCTGGGATTAAAGGCATGCACCATCACACTAGGCAGAAGACCCTGTCTTAAATAATGACGTCCAAACTAAAGCAGGAATAGCTTATTGCGTATACTGCAGGATAGTCAGTTGACTGGTTAGTAACTAGATCACTGCCTTTTCTATTTGTATGTTTTTTTTTTGTTTGTTTTTGTTTTGGTATTTTTGAGACAGGGTCTCCTTGTATCCCCAGCTGTCCTGGAACTCACTATGTGACCCAGGTTGGTCTTGAACCTCAAGATCTGCCTCCTCTGCTGGGTAATTAAGACATGTGTGTGCCCTAGCTGGCTTCCGTCTAGGGCAAGGCTTCATCCATTGCACTTGGATGTCTGACCCCTGAGATTTCCCCTAATGGGGAAACTCACTGCATAATTTGTGGTAGTGGGGGACTGAGTTCGGTATTTCCCCTGTAAAAAAAAAAAAAGTAATATTTTGTGTTTCGGCGTACCTGAATTAGCTGACCTGGAACTTGCCTATGTAGTACTCTTAGGCTGGCCTAGAACTCCACAATGATAAAAAAAAAAAAAAAAAAAAAAAAAAAAAAGCATCTCCCTGTAGCCCTGGCCTATAACACACTATGTAGACCAGGCTGATCTGCTGGGATTAAAGGTACAGGCACCCAGCTCAACGACCTTTTTTTTTTTAGATTTTTTTTAAATTTTTATTTTATTTATTCTTTTTTTATTTAATTTTATTTATTTCTGTATGTGTATGAATGTACTGTCTGCATGCAGGTTTGTGCACCTGTGTCGTGCAATGCTGCAGAGGTCAGAAGAGGGTGTAGATTCCCCTGGAACTGGAGTTTTCCTGGAATTGGAGTTTCAGATGGTTTTCGGCGGCCATGTGGGTGCTGGGGATCAAACCTGGGTCCTCTGTAAGAATGGTTGGCACTCTTAACCGCTAGGCCATCTCTCCAGCCCCTTTATTCTTTATGTGTATGAATGTACTGTCTGCATGCAGGTCTGTGCACCCGTGTCATGCAAGGCCACAGAGGTCAGAAGAGGGCGTCAGATTCCCCTAGAACTGGAGTCAAAGACGGTCTTGGCTGCCATGTGGGTGCTGGGGATCAAACCCAGGTCCTCTGCAAGAGCAGTTGGTGCTCTTAACCACTAGGCCATCTCTCTAGCCCCTCAATGAATTTTTTAAAAAGTTTTATTGATTTTTATTTTTGGGTATCAGTATTTTGCTTGATGTAAGTGGGCCCAGGCTATACAATGCCAGAAGAGGGTAGAGGATCCCTTGGAAATGGAATTAAGGACAGGTATTAGCTGCTATGTGGGTGCCAGGAACCAAACTGGGGTCCTCGGCAAGAGCAACCACTGATCTCAACTATTGAGCCATCTCTCCAGCCCCTGAACTATGTAATTTTGTTTACTTGTTTTGAGACAGGGTCTCCCTCTAGTCCCACTTGGCCTGACTAGCTATGGAGAACAGGCTGGCCTTGCTCTCACAGAGATCTACCTGCCTCTACCTCCCCAGGGCTGTGATTGAAGGTGTCTGCCAGCAGGCCCCAGCTCCCTGAGCTTGTTAAAACAAACAAAAAACTAATAGTGTGAAGGTTGGTGTCAAAAGAGGTAGGGCCGGGCGTGGTGGCGCATGTCTTTAATCCTAGCACTCGGGAGGCAGAGGCAGGTGGATCTTTGTGAGTTCAAGGCCAGCCTGGTCTACAGAGCAAGTTCCAGGACAGCTGGGGCTACAGGGAGACTGTGTCTCGAAAAGACCAATATATATATATATATATGTTTGTGTTCTTTTTATTTATGCATATGTGTGTGCACCACATGTGAGAATTTGCTCACAGAGGCCAGAAGAAGGCATCAGATTCCCTGGAGGTAGAGTTACAGACATTGTGAGCTGCCTGATATGGGTGCTGGGAATTGAACTTGGGTCCTTTGGAAGAGAGGCAAATGTTTTTAACCCCTGAGTCATCTCTCTAGCCCCCTGAAGTGAATACTCTTAAGCCTCATATAAATACAAAGTAGACCAAAGCATAGAATAAGGGATAAACCTTTTAAAATGACAGTTGCAGGTCTGGTGTAGTGGCACATGCCTTTAATCCCAGCACTCAGGAGGCAGAGGCAGGTGAAACTCTGTGAGTTCAAGACTAGCTTGGTCCACATGGCAAGTTCCAGAACAGCTGGGACTACAGGGAGAACCTGTCTCAAAAAGACAATCAAATCAATCAGTAAAATGACAATTGCTCTACTAACCCTCAATTCATTTTTTAAATACTTCCTTGAGGATACAGTCATCGTTAACCAATATCTTGATGATGTGTTCTGCAGTTCATGACTGATGGGAGGAAGTCATTGAGATGAGTCACACATACAGTTATTCTCTAAGACTTACTAACATGAATTGATTGTTTCAGGCTTGACAGCATCTGTCATCTGCATCACAGGCACAGAGTGGAATAACAGACCAAACAACGTGAATGCAAATAAAATAACTTCACTTTCCATTTCACCTTTATGATGTCAGTAGGTTTAGTCCCATTCCACCTCAACTGGCCAGGCACCCAGTGAAGGATCTGTCCAAACAAAAGAAGTCAGTCTTAAATTTCCCACAAATACAAACTTGCTCAAAAGTTACAGATAGGGGGCCTGGCATGGCGATTTAGCAGTTAAGCATGCTTACTGCTCTTGCAGAGGACCCAGGTTTGGTTCCCAGCACCCATATAGAGAGCTAAAGTATGCCTATAACTCCAGTTTCAGGGGGATCTGACACCTGGCCTACTGGATTTGACCTGACCCCTCTGGGCATTTGCAGGCATGTAATAAACTCATGCAGGTGCACATACAGACAAATAAATCTCTTTTTTACCAAAATAAATTGCTACATTTATTATTGCCTTAACATGTTTATGGTATTTTACAACCTGTTTCCTAAATAAAGTTTCTTCTTTCCTTTCTAGAATAATGTTGCCAAGGACTATAGTCTGGAAGTGCTCTTCAAAGGCCCATGCAACAAAGGGCTGATTGGTTGCTGGCCTCTGGCACTATGGCATGTAGTGAAACACATAGGAAGGTTATCAATAGCATGCCTTTTTTTAAATTTAACTTCTTATGTGTATGAGTGTACTGCTTGCATGTAGGTAGGTGCACCCATGTCATGCAATGCTGTGGAAGTCAGAAGAGGGCATTGGATACCCCTGGAACTGGAGCTAAAGATGGTTCTCAGCTGCCATATTGGTGCTGGGAATTGAACCCAGGTCCTCTGTAAGAGCAGTCAGTGCTCTTAACCCCTGAGCCATCTCTCTCCAGCCC
>VZQC01001731.1:3515-65676 GCA_009823505.1 Rhizomys pruinosus | reverse complement strand
GTATTTCTTGTGTAGGGCCCCCTGAGCTTTTGTCCAAAGCAGTTGGGCGTAATGCATATTGGAAACAACAACAACAGAAAGGACTGCATCAAAGAACTGACTGAAACAGTGAACTTCTGCTCAAAACAGTCAACTTCCTCATGGAGAATACTGAGAAAGACTAAGAGATGAAAAGCATATATGGCAGAATGCATGAGCTCTGGCGGGGTGTGGGAATGGGCAGGAACACGGGTCTAGATTTGTTAAAAAAATAAAAATTATGTGAAAAAAAATAAAAAAATAAAGGTGTGTGCAAAAAAATAAGAACCTAAGACAGCAAGATGAGCAATTATTTGATAGTATATGCATTTGTAGAATTATCCACAATGAAAACATGTTGTTCTCTTAGGTATTGTAAGTTTTCTGGTTTAGTTTTTAGATATGTTTAAGATTCAAGGCCGGGCATTGTGG
Source organism: Rhizomys pruinosus (assembly GCA_009823505.1). Taxonomy (NCBI): domain Eukaryota; kingdom Metazoa; phylum Chordata; class Mammalia; order Rodentia; family Spalacidae; genus Rhizomys; species Rhizomys pruinosus. The sequence goes on along the minus strand of VZQC01001731.1, from coordinate 65,226 downwards.
CGCACACCTTTAATCCTAGCACTTGGGAGGCATAGACAGGCAGATATCTGAGTTCAAGGCCAGCCTGGTCTACAAAGTGAGTTCCAGGACAGCCGGAGCTACAGGGGGACCCTGTCTCAAAAAAGACGAAAAAAAAAAAAAAATTCAAGTTGTTTAATTTTATAATTATCTTGTATATTTCCATTGTTGTTTTAATTTGTTTATTTACTTTGTATGTATAAGATTGGGGGGAGTCATACCATAGTGGGTATGTAGAGGTCAGAGGACAACATGTGGAATCAGATCTCTCCTTCCACCTTTACATGGGTTCTAAAGATTAAACTCAGGTTCTCAGACTTGTGCAGGAAGTATCTTTACCTACTGAGCAATCTTATTAGACTGATATTATTCTTTAAATCCTTAATATTATTAAATCCTTAATAAAAATCCAATGTTTGGGGCCGGGCGTGGTGGCGCACACCTTTAATCCTAGCACTTGGGAAGCAGAGGCAGGCGGATCTTTGTGAGTTCAAGGCCAGCCTAGTCTACAGATTGAGTTCCAGGACAGCTGGGGCTACAGGGAGACCCTGTCTCGAAAAGACCAAAAAAAAAAAAAAAATCCAATGTTTACGTTTTCTTTCTCTTACATTAGAACAGAGTGCACTGAAGCAGATTCTTGAAATTCCTACATTGACCTGTCCTGTGTACCTAGAAAGTACTTAGTAAATGCAGTTACAAAATCTATCCTATCTAGAATGCAGATCCTCAGAAATAAATCGTGTATCAAATTTTAAGATCTATGTGGTATCCCCTCTCAAAGCCCCAGAGAGCATTCACGGCAATTCTTGTAAGGATATGAAGGTCTTGACATTGCTAAGTAGGTACAATCTTAAAATGGTATACTAAAGACTTGGTTCAATATAGATATTCCTGTTGCAAATGAACCTGATCCTGAATCTTAGAATTAGTTTAGTATCTAAATCGTAGAAGGATGACTTTTGCTCTCAGCCTTCCCCATTTCACGCTGAGTCACCTCCAAAGACTGTGAACCAATCCTTTGCACTATATACTAGAGAACCCACAGGCAAGTTAAGTGGTCATTTTCCTGTAAGGAAGTTATTGCTGAGTGGTAATTCTGACCAGAAAAAAATGTCTAGCCCCTGCAGTGAAGGCTTTATGAATAAAGTTGGAAGTTCTACTGCCTCTCACCAACCTAACAATACTATGTGCAAAACAAGATGTCTCCTCTGAAGTTGTTCTCCTGCTTTCAGCTTTTATATGTTCCCCACCCTTGGTGGCATTCTTACCTATTTGACTAAGTGACTGCCAATCAACACTCTGCTGTCTCCATCCAGAACAGCCAGGTTGGGAGGCCTGAAGACTGGCCTCATAGAGAGACTCCAATTCTGAGGTCTCCTGCTCTGTGTCCTGGTTCCAGTGTGGATGCAAAAAGATGTGATTTCTCTCTGGATAGGTTACACAGGTATGAGAGTCATGGGAGGAGGATTTGACTCCAGGCCCAGGAACTCTATGTTTAATCTGAGAATCAGAGAGCGTTGTGACATTTACCCAGGAATCCAAAGGCAAAGGTGTCCCCAAGTTGATACTGCTACCCAGCATCTTAGGTCTAGCATCTGTCACCGGGGATAACTTCCCTTGGTATATATCTGGCTCTGCCAACCTGGGCTTTCCTCTTCTAGAGGTCTCCCCAGTAGGCATCCCAGAGTCCATGGCAAGAGAAGGATAGTCAGCAGAATCTTCCCAGGAAGGCAGTCCCTCCCTACCATCCAGAAAAAGCTGTTGCTTTCCCCATCGAGAGTGGTCTTTGCCTTGACCCTGTGGGAGAGGAGGCGCACAGTCAGAAGAAGGTGAGTTCTTCCTTAGACCATTTGGCAAACCTCGATCCTGAGAACCTATAACATCCTTCGTGGAGGCACTCTGCATCTTCTGGAACTGCTCCGCCAATGAGCGCACAAGTCCCTTTGTGCTAGGGAACTCTGGCCTATTGAACTCTTCACTGCCTCCAACTATTTTCGAAGACAATGAGGTTTGGAGGCTTTGGGATTGAAGATATTGGTTAGTTTTCTGCACAGGATCAGTAGAGTGAAGCACAGATGGAGAAGCAGTGGGCCTTATGGGATGGCAGGCTCTGTAAGGGGGAACTGAAGAACTTGAAGGACTACAACCTGGGCTATGTGGATATCCTCTCTCAGAAGTGGCTTTTCCTATTGAGTGTGACCAAGGCGGCCCTAAAGGTATGTCAGCAGGGTTCTTTTCTTGGCTCGGCTCTGCTTGAGCAATGCTTCTTCCTTCTTGTGGAGAGAACTTGCTGCAGCTGCTGTTGTCGTCCTTGTGCCCTTGGAGCTGATCCTCAAGAGCATCCAATGACGGGCATTCGTGTTGAGAAGTCACCTCAATCCTCCCTATGGATTTAGGTAAACCCTGCCTGTGGAATGCAGAGGGATCAAAGCTATCCACCTCAACTGAAGTCAGAAGCTTCAAGGCAGATCTACTAGGGGAACTGTGCTGTGAAACAGATGGAGCAGGTGACTCTGGGTAGAGTGATGAGTGTGGCTCTTGGCAGGAAGCAGGTGAGTAGAAGAAAGCATAACTAGCCCCAAACTCTGTATCCTTGCAAGGTTCCAGCTGGGCCTCCTGGCTTAACAATACTTTGAGCGGGATAGGCTGTTCACTAAAACAAAAGGAGAGAACCAGTCATAAGCTGTCTTGATAGACTGTAATACTTCCAAAAAGAACTATTCATTCCATTCCTATTTCTAGCTGACCATACAGATGAAGAGAAATGGAAAGACAAGCACAAACAAAACCAATAGATTACAGGTCCACGAAAGAAAAGAAGGGTAATCTTAATGTCCTATTGCAGACATCCCAACACTGCACATGTAGTACTGTCAGGTAGCCTCTTTGCCAATATTCTCCATTACCTGTGAAGTCTCATTCCAATCACATTCTAATTGCAAATTAAAAAAATAAAAATTGTATCTGGGTGTGGTGGCACACACCTTTAATCCCAGCACTCCGGAGGCAGAGGCAGGCACATCTCTGAGTTCAAGACCAGCCTGGTCTACAGAGTGCGCTACAGGCCAGCTGGAGCTACAGAGAGACCCTGTCTCAAAAAAAATAAATAAATAAAAAATAAAAATTGCTAGTCTCACATTCAGATGACAAGGAAATGAAGGAAAGCCTGGAAATCACTTATACCAAAATAGCAAAAATCCAGGCTGCTATCCTAGGGTGAAAAAAAACAAGAAGATACTACTACAGAAAGAAGGTGATGTGGGTTCATGTGCTATACAGAGATTAACTAGGTGTTTTCACAGCTCAAGTTTCATTGTATCCCTCACTCAGATGTTTCTTTATGGGGATACACCATAAGTGTAAACTAGGGTGCATAAACTAGGGTACATAAACTAGGGTGGTGGTACCAGCCCTATAATCCTGGCACTCCAGAGATAGATGCAGGAAGATGAGGAGCTGGGAATGTGCTTTGGTATTAAACAGATCTGTATTTGAATTTTTTTTTTTTTTTGTCTTTTTGAGACAGGGTCTCCCTGTAGCCCCAGCTGTCCTGGAACTCACTATGTAGACCAGGTTGGCCTTGAACTCACAGAGCTCTGCCTGCCTCTGCCTCCTGAGTGCTGGGATTAAAGATGTGCACCACCACACCTGTTTAAATTCTAGACTTACGCACGCCTTTGATCCCAGCACTCGGGAGGCAGAGGCAGGCGGATCTCTGTGAGTTCAAGGCCAGCCTGGTCTACAGAGCGAGCTCCAAGCCAGCTGGGAATAAAGGGAGACCCTGTCTCAAAAAGACCAAAAACAAAAGAAAAAAAAATTTCTAGATTTACTTGATTTATCACTAATTGGTTTATATTTATGGCTCCAAAATGGGCAATCATACAGGAAACGTCAACCTTTCCAACACTGGATTTTCAATAGGAGTCTGAAAAATCCAAAATTTGAAATGATTCAAACCCTGAACCTTTTTGAGTACAGAAAGCATACTGAAATTGTTTGGGATCTTGAAGCATTTCAGATTTCAGATTTTAGGATTGATGATGTTCAACCAGTGTATGTAATTATTCAAAAGTCTGACCCAGGCATGTACCCCTGTAGTCTTAGCACTTTGGAACCAGAGGCAGGAAGATTGGTGCTTTTTTAGTTTTTGTTTTCATCTTTTGAGACAAGGTCTCCCTATAGTCCCAGGTACCTGGGCTATATAGACAAGGCTGGCCTCAATCTCACTCAGAGATCTTCCTGCCTCTGCCACTATCTCCTGAGTGCTGGGATTAGAGGCATGTGCCACCACACCCAGGTAGGAAAATTGTTTTGAAGCCCCTGTCCAGTAAGTTCCAGGTAAGCGACATAGTAAGAACATATCACAAAAGAAAGAAAGAAAGGGGGGGGAGGCGGAGGGAGGGAGGGAAAGAAAGGGGGGGGAGAGGGAGAGAGAGAGAGGGAGGAAGGAAGGAAGGAAGGAGAGAGGGAGGGGGAAGGAGGGAGGGAAAGAAAGGGGGGAGAGAGGAAGGAAGGAAGGAAGGAAGGAAGGAAGGAAGGAAGGAAGGAAGGAAGGAAGGAAGGAAGGAAGGAAGGAAGGAAGGAAGAGGGGGGAAATTAAGAGAGACAGAGAACTGACTGAATTACTTCTGCACCCAAGCATTTCAGATAAGGACTCACCCTATATATTACAAACTTTTTTGAGTTTAGTCACACAGACTTTTTTTTCCCAGTCTTTCTTTTACTATGTGTACTACATGTGTGAAGTGGCTACAGAGACAAGAAAAGGGTGTCAGATCCCCTGGAACTGGAGTTATGGGTGGTAGTTATCCCCCATGTGGGTGCTAGGAATCAAGGGCAGGTCTTCTGGAAAGACAGCAAATGTTCTTAACCACTGAGCCATCTCTCCAGCCCCCTTATCAAGTCTTACACAAAATGAAAATGTGACATTCAAATTAAAAAAGGGAAATCTAGACTAGGAATGTAACTCAGTTAACAGAATGCTGGACTAGCATGCAGGATGCCTTGGATTTGATCCACAGCACTGCATAAACTAGGATGGTGTTACCAGCGCTCCAGAGACAGATGCAGGAAGATGAGGAGCTGGGAATGTGCTTTGGTATTAAACAGATCTGTATTTGAATTTTTTTTTTTTTTTTTTTTTTTTGAGACAGGGTCTCCCTGTAGCCCCAGCTGTCTTGGAACTCACTATGTAGACCAGGCTGGCCTTGAACTCACAGAGATCTGCCTGCCTCTGCCTCCTGAGTGCTGGGATTAAAGGTGTGCACCTCCACACCTGTTTAAATTCTACACTTAATAGCTTTCTGCCAAGTTTCATTGTTTACAAAGTATGCTAAATACATAGATTGTATCACATCAGGTTATTGTTGTAACAAAATAAAACAAAGTGGTGAGCTCAGACCTGAACCTACACAAATGATCAAAAAAACTGTTAGCAACTATGATGGTACTGACAATAACAAATTATCAGGATAGAGGATGTAGCTCACTTTAGACTACTTGGCTAGCACATACAAGGTCCTATGTTCAATCCCAGGCGAGAGAGAGAGAGAGAGAGAGAGAGAGAGAGAGAGAATGAGAATGATCGACTTTTATTATACTTATTTAGAAAACTACTCAAAGTAATTAATAGCCAAAGTTATTTTCATGTAAATTCATGTATTCTAAGAATGAGCTAAATTTAAACCCCTAAAATGTAGGGAACTAGCCCACTGCCTACTTGGACTTTGTACCCAGTCATGATCTTAGAGAAGCAAAGAGAATCTCTGTGTCCTTTCTCTATAGTTTAACGAAGCAAAGCAGAATGGGGATTTTTTGTCTCGTTGACGGATTAAAACATTGAAATCCCCAAATAAATCAATCAATTAGTAGTACAACATGAAAGGTAGCTCAGAGTACCAAGTCTAAGAACATAATAAATACAAATATAATAAGCATGTTGTTACACAGGTCCAGGAAATCTGGACAACTAGTCTGTTATTTTGTACCTTTGGCATCTTCCTAGGAACTAATAAGAAAAGGACCATCAGTGTAGTGAGCTTTTCACTGTATGTCTGACCTGAGAGAAGAAAATCTTTGCAGTGCACTCTTCTCTCTTCCTTGGTAGTAGCCAAGACAAGAGCTCTTGCTATGGAGCTCCCATGGTCACTTCCTCCCCTAATATCCACAAACTAATGTGGTTCTCAAGCACTACCTTGTCAGTTGAGGGAGGGTAGCCCCCTGTGAAGGGAGAGAGGCTGAGGGCTGCACCGGCTGCTGCGATGACAGTTGCTGCTGCTGCATGCGATCCTGCAGGCTCCGTGCTTTTCGAATACTGATTTGCAACTTCTTATCGACTAGGGCTCTGCTGTGCGTGCTAGAGCTGGCACCATGCAGGGCAAGTCTTAGTTTAGCTAAAATGCAAAAGAAAATATAGCAGAAACAACACAAAATACAAACAAAACTAAAAGAATAAAAATTCAACCAAAACAAGCAAAGATAGGCGATAAAACAAAATATGCGGCAGGAATGCAAGGGATGGACCATGCATATGCTGTCCAGGGCACAAGACTGGCTCTGGCTCTAAGGAACGTTCATGGAAGCCATGGAGGCCAAACAGGTTCATTCAAATTTAAACAAAAGACTAAAGAAAATAAAACAAAATAAAAAGCAACCATAAGGATAAACTAGCACTTAGCCATTGCCACTCATTTTTTCCAACTGACCTGTCAACTCTGTTCTCCAAATTCTTCCCAACTCCCCCTTCCTGATGGGCAACAGCAGAAATAAGAGCCAAACCTGCACCTGTCTCTAGAGCAAAGCTTCTTGTGGTAGCCATCAATAAGCGTTTAAGAGTCAGGTACCTAGTCAAAGCCTTAGACCCATGCTGTAATGATGGTACTGCATACCAGGAAGGTGGGAGAAGCAAAAAGAATGAGATATTGCAATGAGAAGTTACTGGCCTAGTAAGTCAGAGCCAATTTATTCCATTTTACTACTCACTAGTGTGGCTAGAGAAAGAGCAGGCTAACCTCATATCTGAACTTTTATCTTGGGATAAGAAGGTAGAAATGGATGGAGATCATCTGCGGCTTCCTGTTGAGGTTATTTCAGTAAGTATACATAGGCCACAATAAACACAAGGTCCATTTCAAAATCTCAAGGGTAAAGATAGCTACAGGACTTCAGCTTAGGAACATGAGACATAAAAACTGTTTGTATGGCTGAGTGACAACACTAATACCTATTGTGAAGTTAGTCAAAAATGCCATAGCCATAGCAGTTAGAATTACTTACAGATAGCTTCGTTACAGAGAGCCAAAGCTGCAGCACAGTCTCCCTTTTGTTCCAGATGCAGCAACTCTTCAAATATTGAATTTGCCTCTTGCAAGGACCTTTCAAAGCCGTCACTCCTCCCTGAAAGGGCCAGCACTTTTCATTTTCATTACAATGAATGTACCTATTTTTCCTACATTATGATCAACTCTTTCTAACTGTCCACTGCTATTAAGAAGTCTCTGGAGCTGGGTGTAGGGGCACACACCTTTAATCCCAGCATTTGGGAGGCAGAGGTAGATCAAAGCTAGTGACTACATGGTGAGTTCCAGGACAGCTGGGGCTACAAGGAGGCCATGTCAAGAAGGGAAGGAAGGGAAGGAAAGGAAAGGAAGGAAAGGAAGAAATGGAAGAAATGGAAGGAAGAAGAAAGGGAAGAGAGAAAAAGGGAGGAAGGAAAGGAAAGGAAAGGAAAGAGAAAGAAAGAAAAAGAAAGAAAGAGAGAGAGAGAAAGAAAGAAAGAAAGAAAGAAAGAAAGAAAGAAAGAAAGAAAGAAAGAAAGAAAGAAAGAAAGAAAGAAAGAAAAAGAGAGAGAGAGAGAAAGAGAGAAAGTCAGTCTGTTTCTAGAATAAATAAGGCATCCATTTTTGCTTTGAGACCTTCCCAAGGCCATGAAAAGGAGGCATGCTTATAGTCTAACTCCAAGATACCCTCCTCAAGGAAAGAACAAAGTATTGTGCCTATAGCACTAATATGGTTCTCATGCTTGGAACAGAACTGCTTTCCCACTTTATAAAAGAATATATACCTTGTCAACTACTGCCAGAACATCCCAGACTTCTACCGCCATTATAACTAACATGGTTTGGCTGGAGAGATGGCTCAGCAGTTAAGAGCACAGGCTGTTCCTCCAAAGGACCAAGGTTCGGTTCCCAGCACCCACATGGTGGCTAACAATCTTCTGTAACTTCAGTTTCAGGGGATCCAATGCCCCCTCTGGCCTTTGTGAGCATTGCACACATAGGTACACCTACATACATGCAGACAACAAAAATACACATAAAAGATAAACAAATAAATAACATGGTTTAACTATTCCATGGAAAGTCACACACACACAACTTCTTCCCTACATCAGCAGTCCTTTCTTTACCACTTGCAGTGGTTTGAGTAAGTATCCCCTTTAGGATCAAATATTTGAACAATTAGTTGGTGGCACAGTTTGGAGAGGTCATGGAACCTTTAGAAGGTGTGGCCTAGCCAGAGTGAATTCCTCACTGGGGGTGAGCTTTACAGAATTCATATTTAGCCTTAGCTGGGAGTGGTGGCCCACACCTTTAATCCCACTTGGGAGGCAGAGGCAGGTGGATCTCTGTGAGTTCAAAGCCAGCCTGGTCTACATAGTGAGTTCCAGCTGGGGCTTACAGGGAAACCCTGTCTCAAAAAGACCCCCCCCCCAAAAAAAAAGAATTCATAGTCTGGCCCCACTTCCAATTTCTCCTTCTCTGCTTCCTGTTTGCCCTTGGACATGTGAGCTCTCAGCATTCTGTTCTGGCTGACTGCTGCCCTGTACTTCCTGTACCATTATGGACTCTCCCTCTGGAACCATAAGCCCAAATAAACTCTTCTATAAGTTGCCTTGGTCATGGTGTTTTATCACAGCAACAGAAAAGCAACTAAAACACCACTCAGTATTGTCAGTACAACTCTGGGGTAGAGGTGGACTACAGTTTCCACCTGAATAGATACACTGCAACAACTGAACTGCATTTGTTGTTACATAGACACACTTTTCTTTAGCAATAATAAGTTTTTACTTTTATCATGCCTTGCTCACCAAAGCTGCTAGAAAGTCACCTCCCATATAGCAAGCATGGGCTATTTCTTCCTCTTTCCAAAGTACATATGGGTCAAAGTAGGTACACAAGAGTAGTCCAAGGGTAATGTCACATAAAGGCCTAGGGAGTACAGTAGAGATAATTTTATGAATAACCATCAAATCAATGTACCCCCTTCTCTTCTACTTATTAAAAACCATAAATTGCTAAGAAGTTATGATGTTCATTCACCTACAGTTGGAATTGACACCAAGCCTTCACAAGATCACAGAGGTGCGAAGAATCAAATATCAAGCCACACAAGGTAGGACAAGCCTTTAATCCCAATAGTCTGGAGATAGAAGCAGGAAAATCTTGATCTATATACCAAGTTCCAGGCAGGCCAGGGCTACATAGTGAGACCTGGTCTCAAACAAACAAACAGAAAGAATGAAAGAACAAACGAATGAATGGAAGGAAGGAAGAGAGGGAGGGAGGGAGGGAGGGCAGGGAAGGGCAAAGGGAAGGGGGAAGGGGAAGGGGGAAGAAGAGGGAAGGAGAGAGGGAAAAGAAGGGGGAAGGGAGAAGAAGGGGGAAGGAGGGGGAAGGAGGGGGAAGAAGAAAGGAAAGGAAATAGTCTGAGTCATTTCTTTTCATAATGTCATCCTCCCCAATCCTCAGTTCACCTCCAGATGGACATGGTAAGGGAGGTTCTTCTATACACTTAACAGTCACTTATGTCATTGTACCCTTCAGAGAGCAAGAAGACAGTAGAAACCAGATTATTCTGAAAAACTTGGTAGTCAGTTTCTACCCCATTGCTAGAGTTGTGATTTCCACCAGCCCAAGGCCAAAAGTTCTCTCATTAATGATATAATCAATTAAATCTAAACATTACAACCAGAGCTGTTAGTTTAATAGAAAATAAGCTTCCAGCCAGGTTTGGAAGTACATACCTACAACCTCAGCACACAAGAGGCCAAGATAGAACGTTCATTAATTGGGGGCTAATCTGGACAAGATAGTGAAACTTCTCAACTTTACAAAGATCTAGGAAAACTATAGTTACTGAATCTATGTGCTAGATTTAAATTCCATCACCTGAATCTGAGCATTCCAGGCTTTGTACATCTAGGTTAGGCTGAACCAAAGTTTATAAAGAACTAACAACAAAAACAATCACTGGAGTCCCTCTCAATTCCAATAACTTGTTTAAAGTAACAGAGTAGGGGGAAAAAAGGAGGAAGATGACAAGATCCCACTCTCTAAAGTAATACAAACCTCAAAGCCTTGAAGGGCTCGTAGCAGGACTACAACCTCAGCACTTGAGAGGAGGCCTGACACAAGTGTGGGGCGGCGGGGTCCCCATGAGGTCCAAGTAAGCTAGGCTACACAATGAGACCAGGTCTCAAAACAACAACAACAGGTGCTGAGCCAGTCACAAACATGTATAACTGAGTTTGATTCCCAGAAGACACATGAAAAAAGGCATGAGAGGGACATTTATACTCTGAGCACTGAGGAGGCAGAGAGAGGTAGAGTCGGGATTCGCTGGCCAACCAGACTAGCCTACTTGATAAATTTGAGACCAAAGAACCTATCTAAAAAAAAAAAGGTAAACAGGTCCTCTATGTCCCCATACACAGGCACACACATGCACCTGTACATACATACACACACACAAACACGCAGAATAATATATAGCAATGGTACCAAAGAAAAATAATGAAAAAAACTATCTGAATACAGAAACAGCTAACAAGAACTGGGGATTTAAATCTCATTTTGAAACAAATACAGCCGGGCATGGTGGCACACACCTGTAATCCCAGCACTCGGGAGGCAGAGGAAGGTGGATCTCTGTGAGTTCAAGGCCAGCCTGGTCTACATAGTGAGCTCCAGGCCAGCTAGGACTAAAGGGAGACCCTGTCTCAAAAAGATCAAAAAAAGAGAAGAAAAAAAAAAAAAAGAAAGAAAAAAAGAAAGAAACAAATACAATAGCCTGGGAAATAGACAATTGTGTTGCATCAAAAAAGGAAGGGGGCAGGGCAGGTACACATGAGGCCCTGGGTTCAACACTCAGTATCACAAAAAGAAATATAAAGGGAAAAAAATGGAGTTAGAGGAGAAAATCTGCCCTAAGTAAGACTACTTACTCCATATAGCTAATTTAAGTGAACGGAGGGAGGGAGGAAGGGAGAGAGGGAGGGAAAGGACCACCCAAACAGCACTGACTCCTAGACTTGATACTGTTTTCATCAGCAGATTCTGAATAACAAGAATAAATTCATTTTACAGGAAGAAAAACTGAGATGTTTCACAACCTCCTTAAAAAAGATACTCACCAGGCGTGGTGGTGCACGCCTTTAATCCCAGCACTCAGGAGGCAGAGGCTGGCAGATCTCTATGAGTTCAAGGCCAGCCTGGTCTATATAGCGAGTTCAACGACAGCTGGAGCTATAGGGAGACCCTGTCTCAAAAAGACTAAAAAAGAAAGATACTCAACTCACCAAACTCCTATTCTGAATGCTAGTCTCTTAGCACAAGGTGATGAACTGAACTAATTCTTGGGGGGCAGGCAGTTTGGGAAGCTTACATCTAGGCACATTAGATGAAACTGGAAAATGAAGTGTCAAAGGATCAAAACTAAATTAGGTTTGAGTGTGGTGGTGCAGGTCTGTCATCCCAGTTACTTGCTATCCTTCTGCATCCAGCCTGCTATCTGGGATCACAGGTCTGTGTCTCCAGCCCCATCTGAATTCAACCTTCTTGACCTGACTTCAGCTCTATTGACTGCAATCTGTGTTACCTTCTGTATCTCAGTTTTCTTATTTCCTAAAATATTAGAAGCAAAGGAAAGAAGATGTGAGTTCAAGGCCTGCCTAGAAACATATCAAAAATCTCATTTGGAAAATAAACCAAAAACCAAAAATAAAAATCAAACCAGTGAATTAGGGGCTAGGAGTAGAACTCAGGGGTAGAAAGCATGCCTGAAACTTACATGTAAGGCCTTGCTCTCAATCCCCAGCACTACATCAGAAACAGACACCACCTAGCCAATTAAAAAACAAAACAAAGCAAAACAAAAAACACCAGGCATGGTGGGACATGCCTTTAATCCTAACACTTGGGAGGCAGAGGCAGGCGGATCTTTGTGAGTTCAAGGCCAGCCTGGTCTACATAGCCAGTTCCAAGCTAGCTGGGGCTACAGAGGGAGATTGTTTCAAAAAAGCACACACACACACAAAAAAAAGTCACCACCCTTTTTTGCTTTCTCAGTTGAGACTTGTTTTACTTAGACATTTGATAGATATTTTCCCTAAATAATGTACTATCTCTAGCCTATAGGCTTTTAGTAGATATACCTAGAGGTAGAGCAATCTCTAATCATGGACAGACACAAACACAAATCTTACTTTGTCCCTTTTCTCTGTGTTCCTATTACCCACAGCCTAATTCTCACAATTACCCTGATTCTGCAGCTCATCCAAGTCCATGTATCGGCTGGGATGAGGGTTAAACCCTTTAGCAGCCTCTAATTCCTTCTCCCGTTTCCTTCGAAGCTCTTGCTCCTGGGCCCTTCTGGCTACCTCTTCCTGTAGCTCATCCAGCTCACTTTTAGAGGCTATCTCCACACCTGTAATACAAGCAGAAGAAAAGATAAATCACAACATTTCTAAAATCAAGATAAAAAAAAAATCTGCTGAATTTATTGTCACTGTGGCACTTTTCCTTTGGAACTCAACATCGGTGATTTTTTATTTATTTTGGGGTATCTTTTTTAGACAGGGTCTCCCTATAGCCCCAACTGTCCTGGAATTCCATATGTAGACCAAGTGGCCTTGAACTCTCAGAGTTCAAAGCCTCTACCTCCCGAGTGCTGGGATTAAAGGTGTATGCCACCACACCCAGCTTGAAGTGGGTGTTTTATACAGTGCCTATCAAATTCAGGGTGAGACTTGAGACATGAATAATAGTAACAATGTATATATTTTTTAACAATGTATATTTTTTCAACATTTCATAACAATAACAGATTAATTCCTAACATTTCTTAAGTATTTTAAATATACTAAGAATTGACGGGAATGGTGGCGCGAGCCTTTAATCCCAGCACTTGGGAGGCAGAGGCAGGCGGATCTCTGTGAGTTTAAGGCCAGCCTGGTCTACAGAGTGAGCTCCAGGCCAGCTGGGATTAAAGGGGAGACCCTGTCTCAAAAAACACTAAGAACTGTTTGAAAATCACTTTTACACATATTACTTCATTTTAATTCTGAAAATGATGGGGTAAACACCCATTTTTCCCATTTTACAAAATAAGAAAACTGAGACATAGAAAGGCAACACAGATGGCAACAGGAGAGCTGACTTGTAGTCAAGAAGGTTAAAGTCAGCCGATTGTGGTAGCTCATGCCTTTAATCCTAGTACCTGGGAGGCAGAGGAAGGCGGATTTCTGAGTTCCAGGACAGCCAGACCTACAGGGAGACCCTGTCTCAAGAAAACACAAAAAGAAAAAGAAAAATTAAAAAAAAAGGTTAAAGTCAGACGTTTCTGCTATGTTCCCAGCTGATGCAGGAGGATACCAAGTTTAAGGCCTGCTTGGCTTACAGAGTGAGTTCAAAGCCAGTCTGGGGAACTTAGTGAGAGCCTATCTTAAAAGACATCTGGGGGGCTGGAGAGATGGCCTAGCAGTTAAGAGCGCCGACTACTCTTGCAGAGGTCCCAGGTTCGATCCCCAGCACCTGCATGGCGGCTGAGAACCATCTTTAACTCCAGTTCCAGGGGAATTGGTCATCCTCTTCTGACGACATGGGTGCACCAACCTACATGCAGACAGTACATTCATACACGTAAAAAAAATAAATAAAATTAAAAAAAAAAGTCATCTGTGCACAGAAGCTAACAACTTCTAAAACTAGCACTCAGAGAGGACTGCTGAGTTTAAGGCCAGTCTGGGCTACAAGTAAAATAATACTAGCATAAAAGATACTGAAATAGGGGCTGGAGAGATGACCTAGCAGTTAAGAGCACCAACTGCTCTTGCAGAGCACCTGGGTTCAATCCCCAGCACCCACATGGCGGCTGAGAACCGTCTTTAACTCCATTTCCAGGGGAATCCAACACCCTCTTCTGACCTCCGCGGCATTGCACGACACGGGTGCACAAACCTACATGCAGACAGTACATTCATACACATAAAAAATAAAATTAAAAAAAAAAAGATACTGGAATAGAGCTGGGTGTAGTGGCACACGCCTGTAATCCCAACACTTGAGAGGCAGAGGCAGCCAGATCTCTGTGATTTCAAGGCCGGCCAGGTCTACAGAGCAAGTTCCAGGACAGCTGGGTCTACAGGAGACCCTGTCCCAAAAAGACACACACGCACACACACACACAATAAAAAAAATTCTGGTGGACTGGGGTAGAGGGGCTCGGTGGTTTAGAGCACTGGTTGCTCTTGCGGAGGACCCAGGTTCAGTTCCCAGCACCCATACAGTGGCTAACAACCATCTGTAACTCCAGTTCCAGGGGATCCAATGCCCTCTTCTCATATCCAAGGGTACTGCACAACATAGGTACATTTATACCCATGCAGGTAATACATTCATACATATAATTTTTTTTTTTTTTGAGAAGGAAGTCGAGTTTATTTCAGGCATAGCAGCTGGCCTGCCTGTGTCGGGATTAGGATAACCAGCATTAGAATGTACCCCAAATAGCAGTTTTATACCCAGGCACACAAGGAAGTGAGTTTTCAAGGAAGTGGAGGCAAGGAGATTTGGGAATGGGGGTAGGTGGGTCTGTGGCTGGTATCAGTAGAAGCATCTTAAGGGAAACTGGGACCTGTGACTGGTATCAGTAGAAGCATTTCAAGAGAGAGAGAGACCTGGTTCTGATCTCTGGTGAGGCATGAATGCAGGATGTTGCAGCAACATTTCTCAGGTTGCAGGAATGCATCCGGGATAATTGTTTCTCAGAACTTCTTCCTCAGTTGACACATAAAATTTAGAAATAATGGTAGCCCATATGAACGTACACAAATTTATCTATACATTTATAGAAGCAAGTTATTGAATTGCTGGACATAACTTACTTCTGTTGGTTTTGTTTTCTAGCGCTCATGTGTGTGTGTGCGTTAACTTGTTCATGTGAACACGTGGGTAAAACATGTTGTGATAACTCTGCTAAATATCCTTTGCCAGTTGTGAAATCCTACTAGTGCATTCTTATCCAGCTGGTACAGAACTGAGGACTAATAGGGAAAACCACAAGACTCCCTTTTTATTATAATGCAAAGGTGCTGCCTATCCGAAGAGAACAGAAGATTCATTCACATGTTTCTTAAAAGTAGTATACTTAATATGAAATAAATTAAAATGTGTGAAATAAGCCCAATGTTATAATTTTATCAGGAAGCAAGAATTCCTTCACTAAGGTCCTAACTTTAACTTAATCTAACTAGCATTCCAAATGCATTTATCTCTGTAGACATTTCTCTGCCCTAGCAGATGTCAGCAACCTTCAACACAGACACACATACCTACACAGGCTCAGCTCATGCCTTTTTATTTTTTTTAATAATTTAATCTGTGATAGCTATAATCATACTCAAAATGTGTTTATAAACTAATCCAAGCTCTCCTTCACACACATTGCAATACTTGCCTGGTTATGACTCAGTCCAGAATTCAACCCACGTGGGAATGTTTGTAACAAGCTACTCTCCTTCAATACTCAGTATCTCTGGGACCATACCATCCAAGAACTAGTGCAGGTCCCTCACAGAGTGTTCCCAGGGGTGTGGGTACAGCTGATGAACCAGATCTCTGGACAGAAGCACTGTGCTAGTGAATTCCCAAGACTTCAAGGAAGCAAGATGACACTTGGTGCAGGGAAATCTCTGAATGGATGTGGGCTAATCTATTTTCTTCATAGAAACTTGCTGTCAAACTCCATATTAAAAACAAGGTGTACTGTGCTTCAGCACCTTATTTGGCAGTTTGGGTAGCTGTGACAGCAGGGTGGTGCTCAATGATTTCCTCTTAAGACTAGCCCATTTGTTCCTCTCAGGGACATTCTCATAATCACCCATGTTCCAGGCAAGAAAACCATGACTATATTTTCCTTGCTGGTCTAGCTCAGAAGGCCTTGGCTGCATCTCCCAGGTCACAATTCATCACTGAGGGAGTCCAAGGTAGGAACTCGGGGCAAGAACCTGGAGGCAGGAGCTAAATAAAGCACAGGCATGGAGCAATGCTTCTTACTGGCTTGCCGGCTTGCTTAGCTCATGCCTTTTTTTTTTTTTTTTAATTATTTATCTTTGTATGTGTATGAATGTACTGTCTGCATGCAGGTCTGTGCACCCGTGTCGTGCAATGCCGCGGAGGTCAGAAGAGGGTCTCGGATTCCCCTGGAACTGGACTTCTCCTGGAATTGGAGTTACAGACGGTTCTTAGCCGCCATGTGGGTGCTGGGGATCGAACCCAGGTCCTCTGCAAGAGCAGTCGGTGCTCTTAACCGCTAGGCTATCTCTCCAGTCCCAGCTCATGCCTTTTTATTACTGTTACTATATATCTTCCTTCAAACAACCTCTAAAAACTTTTTCGTAATTATAAAGAGAATTGGTAAGGAGACTATGACACAAAGGCAAGAGTAGGGTAAACTTGAACTGTTAATTTCAGATCTGTCCACATGTCTATTTTGTAACTCAACCCACAGTACACATCAATAAGAAATTTCTCAAGGGACTGTCCCAATGGTGAGGAAACCACTAGGGCTTATTCTTTTAAGGAATCGAGCTGTGATTACCACCATGGACCATATGCCTTCCCTTCCTACTTCCACAAAGGCTAACTCCAATGTGAAAACATTCAGGCAAGCTGTAAACAACAAAAAATAGGCAAACAGGAAGACAGGGCAACTAAAAAGCCTATATATTTTATATTTACATTTGGTGGTGGTGGTGGTGTGTGTATGTATTCCCACGTAGACAGGGGCATATGTGCCTGGGTATGTTTGGAAGCCAGAGATCAAATCTGAGCGTTGTCCTCAGCTATCATCTACTTTTTCTTTCATTTTTTTGACACAAAGTCCCACTGTGTAGGCCTGACTAGATGGATCTGACTACGTAGACTAAGTTGGCCTCAAACTCCCAGAGCCTCTGCTTCCCACACCATGCCCCGCTCTACTTTGCTTTTTGAGAGAAGATATATCACTGATATCTAGGGTTTACCAATTCGGTTAGGCTAGCTGACCTACAAGCTCCAAGGATACTCCTACCCAGTATGCTGGGAACTGAACACAGGTCTTCATGTTCACAAGGCAAGCACTTAACAACTTAACTATCTTCCCAGTACCCTATATTTTCAAGGAACTCTCAAACTGCAATAATCCTCTAGTTGAAATGTGCTCAATAAGCCGAGCGTGGTGGTACATGCCTTTAATCCCAGCACTCGGGATGCAGAGGCAGCCAGATCTCTGTGAATTCAAGGCCAGCCTGGTCTACAGAGCAAGTTCCAGGCCAGCTGGGACTAAAGGGAGACCCTCTCTCAAAAAAAGTGCTAAGCCAGGCATGGTGGCACATGCCTTTAATCCTAGCACTTGGGAGGCAGAGGCAGGCAGATATCTGTGAGTTCAAGGCCAGCCTGGTCTACAGAGTGAGTTCCAGGATGGCTGGGGCTACAGGGGGAGACCCTGTCTCAAAAAGACAAAAAGCAACAACAAAAAAATCTGCTCAATAAAACTGCTTCTAGGCCAGAGTGGTGGTGCATGCCTTTAATCCCAATACTCGGGAGGCAGAGACAGATGGACCACCCTAGTCTACATAATGAGTTACAGGGGAAAAAAAAAGATTGTTATCAAAACATAATCAGTAGTCAAATCCAGTCTTCCAAAACCAGTATCTTCTGGCTTACCTGAGAGGGGTTGAGTCTTTGTCCAGCCACTCAGAGGTGCTATGGAGTCTACTTCCAGGACACTACTGCTATGAGACTTTGGGATATGACGCCAAGAAGGAACAAATCCAACTGATCTCTTTGTACTCTGATCCCTTCAAAAGAGAATTAAAAGTCTATTAGAAGCATAAAAGGGGGCTTTCTAGCAGCATTCCCAAGCCTAAAATTTGAAAACATAAAACAAGCATGAAGCCAAGTGTCCTGGTGCAATCCTATAATGCCAGCTACTCCAAAGGCTGAGGCAGAAGCATGATTTGAGCCCAGGAATTCCAGGCTTGAGCAATATAGTAAGAATTCATCTCAGATTTGGACTTAAGATTTGTATAAATATTTTTACTTGCTTGCATATATGTATATGTGTACCTGGTAGGTGTGCAGCACCTGCAGAGGCCAGAAAACAGAGACAGAGCCACCATACGGGTCCTAGTATGGAACTTGAGCCATCAACTGGAAGACTAAGTGCCATTAACCAGTGAGCCATTTCCCAGCCCCAATCTCAGATTATATGTAATGTACATTATATGAATAAATTGTCATATGGTATTTATCCTTATTGAAAGCAGACTGTGGAAGTGAGGAGACCCCTCCCTTGTTTTCTCCAAAACTCTGTTGTAAGGCAGGCCAGCCCCCTAACAACAGAATGAAGAGAAAGGAAAAGAGCAAGCAGCTAAAGGTATTAAAAATACTGTGTCCTAGGGCTGGAAAGATGGCTCACCGGTTAAGAGCACTGACTCCTCTTACAGAGGAACCTTTGTGGGTTGCTGTTTTTTTTCTTCCTTTTTTAGTTTTTTTTCCCTTTTTTGGTATTTTTGAGGCAGGGTCTCCCTTTTAGTACCAGCTGTCCTGGAGCTCGCTCTGTAGACCAGGCTGGCCTTGGAACTCCCAGAGATCCACCCACCTCTACCTCCAGAGTGCTGGGATTAAAGGCGTGCACTACCACGCACTGCTCAGAGGAACCTTTTATTCCTAGCACCTACAGGGCAGCTAACAAGGATCTGTAACTACAGTATCATATGATCCAATATCCCTTTCTGGCCTCTGTGGTACACACCTGGTGTGGCTACATACATATAGGCAAAACACTCAAACATAAAAAAAAATACTGTGTCCTACAAGAAACTAAGAGGGAGTAGGGGAATTGGGAAGAGTTGGTAGGAGACAGGGAGGGATGGAAATAATGTAAAGATAATACTCATGTAAGAAATTCTAAAAATTAAGTTTAAATAGGCCAGCTGGGACTAAAGGGAGACATGGTCTCAAAAAGACAAAAAAAAAAATATATATATATGTATATAAAATAATAGGGGCTGGAGAGATGGCTCAGTGCTTAAGAGCATTGATTGCTCTTGCAGAGGACCTGGATTCAATTCCCAGCACCCACATAGCAGCTAACAACTGTCTGTAACTCCAGTTCCAGGGAATCCAATGCCCTCTTCTGACTCTACAGGCATTAAACATGAGTGCACTTACACACATGCAGCCAATACGGTCATACACATAAAAAAATAATGGAAATAAATCTTTATAAAACAATATTGTATCCTTGGGCAGGCAAGATGGTTCAGTGGGTAAAAATGTTTACCAGCCAGCCTGGTAGCCTAAGTTAAATCCCAAGAACTCACATGGTGGAAGGAGAAATCACACTCCCACAAGTTGTCCTCTGACACTGCATACTAGAGAATACCTAAAAGGTAAATTACTTTCACCCAAAGTTTCTATTGGTTATCCCATAATAGAAAAATGCCGATAGTCGAATAGAAAGCCTGAAGGTCATTCATGGAGAAGACAGAGAAGGCCCTCCACCACGGACTCTTGATTTGCAACTGTAGCTGACCGCCTCTGCTTCTCTACTCAGCTTCTGCTAAATGATGTTAAATACCTGATTTTTTTTTTTTTTACAGACAGGTCTCCCATAGTTGCAGCTGACCTAGAACTCACTCTGTAGACCAGACTGGCCTTGAACTCACAGAGATCCACCAGCCTCTGCCTCCCAAGTGCTGGGATTAAAGGCATGCACCACCATGCCTGGCTGACATTTTTTTTTATGTGTATGAGTTTTATGCTTGCATGTGTGTAAATGCACCCATTTCACGCAGTGCTGAGGAGGACATAGCATGTTTGACACCCACCCCCCTACCCCCCGCAGAACTTGAGTTAGGAACAGTTGTTATACATCATGTGGGTGCTAGGATTTGAACCTGGCTCTTCAAGAATAGCCAGTGCTCTTAACTGATGAGCCATCTCTCCAGATGTAAGTACAGAATTTGATGCTGTTATCTATCTGCTATCATTTGATTTTACTTCAAAGTCTAGCCAAAGGGACACTCTACTCTACCCACGACTTTCAGTCTGTAACTCTGGCTTCTTCAACATGGTTTCCCCCATAGATTTCTGCTGGCTATTTGTAAGCTTGCAATTTGATGTTACCTTTGTTTTGTTTTCTCAATTGAGTTACTAAAATTGTCTTTGCACCAGATTTGATGATTTTTTGCTACCTATCTGCTGTTTCTCTGTATTATTTTTCCTTTTGCTTGGTTACTAAAAAAACACACTCATCGAAAACCAAAAGTAGTGGTACGGTAGATCATTTTCCATCTTCACATCTTGTGCATCTAACAACATAGCATCTGACATCTAGTAAATATTTGAAATCTATTACATAATTAATAAATTTCTTTCTATATTATTATTTCCCTCTGTCATACTGACCTTTTATTTTGGAGGGTAGGGCTGAGGATCTTACCATGCTGGGCAAGTGCTCTAACCATTGAGATATATCCCAAGCCCATCTTACTAAACTTTTGTAGCATCTTCTCATGAATAAAAGTGAACACGGTCCGGAAGGCAGGCAAAAATGGTGGGGAAGAATTAGACAAGGTAACACCCTTGTAGATAATATAATCACACCTTCCAAAGCAGCTAGAATGTTTAGAAAACTGCTTCTATCTATGACAACTCAGTAAGAACAATGTATGGAGAGCAAATAGCCCTTCTGGAAGCATATAATGAATTCGAACTGACATTATCATCTAACAGGATTACAATTATCATTAGCTTCATAAAACAGGTCTCCAGTGACCCCCAAACAGAAATATCCCAGAATAAGTTACACTCGGATTTCTTCTCTGGTTTTATGAGCATTAATATTTTGACTCACTAACTGCTAAGCCATTACACCAAGCCTCTAAACAATTTTTGGATTTTGTTGTTGTTATTGATGTGATTTGTCTCCCTGGAGCCCCAGCTGGCCTGGAACTTGCTATGTAGACCAGGCTGGCCATGATCTCAGAAATCTGCACTCAGCCTCTTAAATGCTGTTAATTAAATGTGCAGCACCACACCTGACTCCCTAAACAGTTTTTATAATAAAAAATACAGGATGGGGACTGGAGAGATAGCCTAGTGGTTAAGAGCACCGACGCTCTTGCAGAGGACCCGGGTTCGATCCCCAGCACCCACATGGCGGCTAACAACCGTCTGTAACTCCAATTCCAGGAGAACTCCAGTTCCAGGGGAATCCGAGACCCTCTTCTGACTTCCGTGGCATTGCACGACACGGGTGCACAGACCTGCATGCAGACAGTACATTCATACACATACAAAGATAAATAAAAAAAAAAAAATACAGGATGGTAAATATTTAAGATATATATGGTAGCACACACCTGTAATCTCAGCACTTAGGGAGAGGAGACATGAGGACTGACTTAAGTTCAAGCCCAACATGGGCTAAACAATGAATTCATTAGCAGTTATAGTATGAGAACCCGTCTCAAAAAAAAAAAAAATAGAATCAGGGGCTGGAGAGATGGCCTAGGGGTTAAGAGCGCCGACTGCTCTTGCAGAGGACCTGGGTTTAATCCCCAGCACCCATATGGCAGCTGAGAACCGTCTTTAACTCCAGTTCCAGGGGAATTTGATGCCCTCTTCTGACCTCTGCGGCATTGCACAACACAGGTACACAAACCTACATGCAGACAGTGCATTCATACACATAAAAAATAAATAAAATTAAAAAAAAAAAGGAATCAATCCCATGTTCAGGAGGCAGAGGCAGGCAGATCTCTGTGAGTTCAAAGTCACCCTGGTCTACATAATGAATTCCAGGGGCCTACATAGTGTGATCCTACCTAAAAATAAAAAAATAAAATCATACAAGGCTTGGTGGCACACCCCTTTAATCCTAGCACTTGGGGAGGCAGAGGTAGGTGTGGGTATAGAGAGACCCTGTCTTTAAAAGACTAAAATAAAAGAAAAAGTAAATGAAAAAAAGGGGGGGGGAGGAAGAGAAGGAGTAAGGAGGGAGAGAGGAAGAAAGAGGGAGGGAGGGAAGGAGAGGAAGGGAAAGAAAGACTGTACATTAAAAGTATACAACACTGGGGCTGGAGAGATAGCCTAGCGGTTAAGAGCACCAACTGCTCTTGCAGACGACCCGGGTTCGATCCCCAGCACCCACATGGCGACTACGAACCATCTGTAATTCCAATTCCAGGAGAACTCTAGTTCCAGGGGAATCTGAGACCCTCTTCTGACCTCCACGGCATTGCACGCACGGGGCACAACCTACATGCAGACAGTAATTCATACACATACAAAAAGTTAAAAAAAAAAAAAAAAAAAAAAGTAACAAGACACGAGCTGGGCATGGTGGCCCATGCCTTTAATCCCAGCACTCAGGAGTCAGAGGCAGGTGGATCTCTGAGTTCAAGAACAGCCTGGTCTCCACAGTGAGTTCCAGGCCAGCTAGGGCTAAAGGGAGATCCTGCCCCCCCCCCAAAATATATATACATAACATGATATTATGGCATATAGACAGTAAGGAAGTAAAGCAAAAATTAACATATCCACTATCTCAAACTTACCCTGTTTTACTGGTAAGACCAGACAAAATCCCATTCAACATGAACTCTACATATACTAAAATTTAAAAACCTCTATTTTCAAGTTGTACTTTAGAGTTCTAGAGTTACATATCTTACATATTGGGAAAAATGAGAGGCATTTTATGAGTTCCACAACACCCTTGTTCAAAGGGCCACATTAGTATTCTCTGCATTTTTCCAGCATTAGGTGTATGTGCTGCTTCAATGAGGACTAAACAATTATTTTATAACTAGAAACATAAACAACTGAAATAGAAGCTGTTTTCAAGTGCCTTCACTCCTCCCAGCAGGGGGTGCTGCTACTATAAAGTTAGTAAGATTCAGGGTAGCTCACACTGCTGGAGGGAAAAGTGTCTCTGAAAGGCCAAAGGATACCTGCAGATAGTCAAGCTCTCAGGCAGGGCTGCGTCCACGCTGACAGGGCTGCTGCTGTTCCTCTCGCTGCTCTCATAGCCAGATTCCATTCGCTGGATGAGGCGGGGATGCTGCTCTAAAAGGTGAGAGCCTGGCCTTGCTGGGCCCCAGGGCTTATACTGCAAGCTTGGTCCACCAGCTTTAATGTCGTAAGGAGGTGGCTTGCTTAGTTCATCTGGTATAAATTCTTTAGCTATCCCAGTCAAAGGACAAGTATGGAAAAGAAGGTAGATTTAGTATTTGTCTAAATGAAAATCTAAATAAGCCCTCCCTCCAGACCTTTATTCGAAGTCATAGCCTCAAAAATGTGACAGAAGTAAAAATGCTCCACTGCCAGGTCTGCCAGAAAACTCAGGCTTTCTGACACATTAATCAACTGCAATCCTAAGCCCAAATCTTCCATGATTATCTCCTCACCTGAATCTTCAGAAAAGGGGCTAAGTTGGGTGTAGCCACAATGCTTCCTCTTGTCCTTACTGAAAATACTATCAATATTCAGAGATTCTCGTTTGGGTCTCCATGTTGGGCGGTACTTGCTGGAAGAACTGGATTTTGACTCACTGCTGGTACTCTCCATCTCCCAGTCCCCAGAGTGCAAAGGCAAGTTCTTGGGAGGTTTTTTGTCCAGATGGTCTGCTTTGCCCACACAGGGGGACCCTGAATTTGTCTGTGAAGCCAAGGAGGGCCTGTTATGAATCATATTACTGACTGTCTCCTTGAAATCCCGTAGCCTGCTGGTGCTGCCAGATGATTTGGAGGCATTCCTGGGAGCCTGCTTCTCTTTCAGAGTTTCTCCTAAAAAAAAATAAAAATAAATAAAAATAGAAGAAAAGAAGAGGAAAGAGGGAAGAAGGGAAGAAGGGAAGGAGGAAAGGAGGGAAGGAGGGAGGGAAGGAAGGAAGAAAGGGAGGGAGGAGGGAGGGAGGGAGGGAGGAGGAGTGGATTAAAGGGAGGAAGTAGAGGAGTGAGGAAGTGAGGCATTGAGGAAGGGACCAGGAAATGATTAAGTAGCGCATGAAGGTGAAAGGCAAGTAAGTCCTGAATGTACGTACGTACGTCCTCCCGTCCTGCCTTGCGCCGTCCTTCCTTCAGTTAGCTTAAAGTGACCACAAATACTCAAATCTCAAAGTTCAGAAAACAAGCAAATGCCTTTTATCAAAAAGAAAGGAGCCAAGAGTCTGGAGAATGACAAAAGTTTAAACAAGGAAACAGAACAAGGCTGGTGGCTTGCCTTCACTGTGGTACCCTGAGGGCTGGGGGTCATCGCCTTTCCTCCTGACTCGGCCAGAACTCCTCTTGCGCTCTATCAAGGATCCTTTCTTTGATGTATGTTTCTGATTACATTCACTATCAGTGAGGTGTCCTGAAAGAAGGAGAAAATGAGCATAAGCTGGTTTCTGCAACTGACTCTACCCTCTTGAGAACCTAGTCTCCCTTTGGAACTTGTAGAAATGCCATAAATTTCTATACACATGGGTCAGAAATTGTAGGGACCAGGACTGATTTAAGCACAAGAATCTCACAACAGATAAATGCAGGTGTCAGGTAGTTCATGGTGCCTTCAACATCGATATGTCCTAAACAACCATCAATTCTCAAATCACACTCATAATCTTTCCCAGTGACCCAGAAGAACTCAAGGTATATTGATTGGTAACTTTTGTTTGCTTTTGTAGTACTGAAGAATCAAACCAATGCCTTTGCACAGATTAGGCAGGGACTCTACCACTGAGCTTCATCTTCAGCCCTTGGTAATTTTTAAAAGCCAAACATTTTTGGCCGGGCATGGTGGCACATGCCTTTAATCCTACCACTCAGGAAGCAGAGGCAGGCAGATCTCTGTGAGTTCAAGGCCAGCCCGGTCTACATAGAAAGCCCCAGGCCAGCTGGGACTAAAGGGAGACCCTGTCTCAAAAAAAAAAAAAAGGCAAACATTTTAAAAAATTATCTAAAACTATCATGTAGCTACATATTTTTAGTCTTTCTTGAATTTTTTTCTTTTTAAAATCTGGGATGGGTCTTATTTTGTTGAGGCAGAGTTTTGCTATTTATTCCAGGCTTTGCTCTACCCTCGAGTACTGGGATTATAGGCATTCACGATAACAGTTCTACATATTTCACTCTCCTAAATTGTAGGCAGAGCTTTGCTTTTATTTATTTGGCTATAGCTCTTATTATACATGGCATTAAGACTCAATTCTAAATCATCTTTAAATGTGGATCATTTAAAACAGCAATTCAATTGATTCTCATTGTGATCTCAAACCATGTTTCATCAAACTTGACTTCATCCAGATTCACTTCATAATTCTTCATCGGTAATCACTGGGAAGTGTAGAGGAGGTCAGTTATTCAATGCAACCCTCCCTGCTTCACACCCACAGTATGCAAGTACACTACCATGATTTATATTATTAAAAAAGGTCAGACTCTAAAGAACATAATTAGCTAAGCAGCTGAAAGCCAGAAGGTGAATTAAGTTTATAGACTGACTTAGAAAACCCTCCTCACCCCATACCCAGGTTCTCAAATGCACTGGGAGCTAACAGATCTCATTTTTTTTATGCTGGAATATGAAAACCTTATACATATTCCAGTATCAGCAATGCAATGAGATGGACGGATATTATTCTCAGCCAAGTGCCTCGTGCAATGTTTTGTGTCCTTTATCCATTTGTTAGCTATCTCTAAGACAAGAAGAAAGATTTTAAAAAGAAGGAAATCATCTAGAGCAATTAATGATAGCAATATCAAGGAAACAGGGGTTCTACTTCCTGTTAGCATATACCTGACTCTCTTATTGGAGTGACTGCTCTCTGAATCACAAGTGTAGAGAAATAGTTTTTAAAACTCATAACTGGGGTTAGAGAAATGGCTTGGCAGTTAATAACACTTGCTGCTATTTATTGCACAGGACCCAGGTCTCCAGCACCAACTTGACGTTCACAATACTGTGCAACTCCAGTTCCAAGGAATCTGGTGCTCTCTTCTAGCCTCTGCAGGCACATGGTGCACATACAGATATTTAAGCCAACAATCATACACGTAAATAAAAAAATAAATAAAAGCCAAATAAAAAAAAAAAAGCCAGTCAGGAAGCAGAGGCAGGCAGATTTCTATGAGATCAAGGCCAGCCAGGTCTACATGAGCTCCAGGTAGGCTGAGGCCAAGGAGACCCTATCAACAAAATTAAACAAACAAAAAATAATAAAACAGTAATTAAAAAAAAAATCACATAACACCATCTACACAGTAGTCATAAAAAGAAACTCAATATGACTCTGACCAAACTTCTAGGCTGAACTGCTACTTTATAACAGGACAGAAGGTAATGTTCAAGTATATCATAAAGATGATACCAGCAAAATTCAGAAACTGAAAAATCTACCTAGTTCTTCAAGAATAGATTACAAGGGGAAAACTGAAGGAAAAAAATAATATACATAGTAGAAGTAACCTAGCTACGTGCATTAGCATGCACCTGGAGAACTGAGGAAGGGGGATCACATGAGCTCAGGAACGTCAAGACAACCTGGCCAACAAAGCAAGATGCCATCTCAAAACATAAAGCCAAATGTGGTACTACTGCACACCTGCAATCAGAGAGGGAGGGGAAGGAGGGATGGATGGAGAGAGGGAAGGAAGGAAGGAGGAGGGAGGAAAAGGCAGAAAGAGAGAAAAATACATAATTAAGAAATAACCTGGCCGGGAGTGGTGGTGCATGCCTTTAATCCCAGCAGGCAGGAGGATCTATGTGAGTTCAAAGCCAGCCTGGTCTACATAGCCAGTTCCAGGACAGCTGGGCTCTAGGGAGACCCTGTATCAAAAAAAAAAAAAAAAAAAAAAAGAAGAAAAAGGGTGCTGGAGAGATGGCCTAGTGGTTAAGAGTGCCGACGCTATTGCAGAGGACCCGAGGTCGATCCCAGCACCACCATGGCGGGGGAGAACGGCGGCTAACCCAGCCAGGGAATCCCACAACATACCCTCTACTGAAACACGGGTGGCACCACCTACATGCAGACAGTACACATACACATATAAAAATTTCAAAAATTAGGGCTGGAGAGTTGGCCTGGTGGTTAAGAGCGCCGACAGCTCTTACGAGGACCCGGGGGTGATCCCCAGCACCCAATGGCGGCCAAGAACCGTCTGAAACTCCAATTCCAGGAGAACCAGTTCAGGGGAATCCGAGACCCTCTTCTGACCTCCGCAGCATATGCACCGACATGGGTTGGTGCACAGACCGCAGCAGACAGTACATTGATACACATACAGAAATAAAAAATTATAAAAAAAAAAATTTTTTTAAATTTAAAGAAAGGGGGGCCAGGCATGGTGGTGCACACCTTAAATCCTAGCACTTGGGAGGCCGAGGCAGGCACATCTTTGTGAGTTCCAGGCCAGCCTGGTCTACACGAGTGAGTTCCAGGACAGCTGGGGCTACAGGGAGACCCTATTCCAAAAGACCAAAAAAAAAAAAAAAAAAAAAAAAAAAAGAAAAGAAATAACCTATAGAGGGGCTATGCAGATGGCTCAGTAGGTAAGGCATTTGCTGCTCGCAGAGGACCTGGGTTCAGTTCCGCAACACCACATGAGGAACGCAACACTGATCCTAACTCCAGTTCCAAGGGAAGATCCAACACCGTCCCTGGCCTCCACAGGTACTATATAACACAGGGTACATTAAACACCATTACACACATGCAGGCAAAACACTCATACATATAAAATAAAAATTTTTTTTAAAAAGAAATAACCTAAGAGACCACTAAACCTTCATAATGTATAGATCTCATTTTGATTCTGAGTGAAACACACAAGCCATTAAAAAAATGACATTTATAAAGTAAATTTTGGGGGGGGTGGTCTTTTTGAGACAGGATCTCCCTGTAGCCCCGGCTGTCCTGGAACTCACTCTGTAGACCAGGCTGGCCTTGAACTCACAAAGATCCACCTGCCTCTGCCTCCCAAGTGATAGGATTAAAGGTGTGCGCCACCACTCCCAGCTAAGGCACTATTATTTTCTTCTCTTTTTTTTTTTCCAGTACAGAGAATCAAACACAGGACCTCAGCATATTAAGCAAACACTATTTCATTGAACTCCATCTACTGCTCTTATTTTTAAGTGTAGCAACAGTATGGTTAGAAATGATTTAGGGGCTGGTGAGATGGCTTAGAGGTTAAGAGCGCCAACTGTTCTTGCAGAGGACTGGGATCAATTCCCAGCACCCACATGGCAGCTAAGAACCCATATTTAAGCCCAGCGTGGTGGTGCACACCTTTAATCCCAGCACTCGGGAGGCAAAGGCAGGTAGATAGATCTCTGTGAGTTCAAGGCCAGCCTGGTCTACAGAGTGAGCTCCAGGCCAGCTTGGGCTGTAGGGAGACCTTGTCTCAAAAAAAAAAAAAAAAAAAAAAAGACTATTCCTCATTCATTCATTCAGTGCTGTCTGGTTTCTTTGTACCACACCCAAATACTTCTGCCTTGTATGTTTTTTGCTGTTTTGCTGCTCTCCCTTTTTTTTGCTTGCATGGTATTTAAAACTTATCTTAGGGGGCTGGAGAGATAGCCAGCGGGTAAGAGCACCAACTGCTCTTGCAGGACCCAGGTTCGTCCCCAGCACCCACATGGACGGCACTAAGAAACTGTCTGATAACTCCAATTCCAGGGGAACTCCAGTTCCAGGGGAATCCGACATCCTCTTCTGACCTCCTCGGCATTGCACGACAGGGTGCACAAATCTACATACAGCCTACCTTCATACACATACAAAAATAAATAAAATTAAAAAAAAAAAAAAACTTATCAGGCTGGAGAGATGGCCTAGCGGTTAAGAGCACCTCTGCTCTTGCAGAGGACCAGGGTTCGATCCCCAGCACACACATGGCAGCTGAGAACCGTCTTTAACTCCAGTTCCAGGGGAATCAGACACCCTCTTCTGACCTCCACAGCATTGCACGACACAGGTGCACAAACCTACATGCAGACAATACACTCATGCACATAAAAAAAAAAAAATTAAAAAAAAATCTTAGTTCCTTTTTCTTTTTTTTATTATTATTAATTTTTTTTTTTAGTTCCTTTTTCTTGGGAGACATTTTAGGTAGAAATTGAATTGGGCAAGCAGGGTCTTCTGTTTAAGTCCCTACCTGTGTCCCGACTGCTCTGAGACATGGAATCATTCTCCACATTATAGATGACTGTCCCCTGAGATTCAGAAGAGAAGTGACTGACCAGAGACTCATGGTGGGAGTATTTGTAGGGATAGCTCTCCGTTGAGGAATCTGTTCGAGTATCACTTGAGATGGAAGGTTCCCTCCCTGAAGGAAGGAGGAGACACACATGCAAAAGTAAGGAAAAAGAGAACAGCGACAGAAATGAGGAAAGGTGATGGATGCAGCAAAGACCCATAAGGCAATAACTTCCTAGAAGGAAGGGTGAGAAGAATATACCACAGAGCCATTCTTCCCAACACCCAGCTTCCAGGTAATCCAGACACACATACAATTCCTCCCACCCATCCCTACCTTGCTGAAGCCCTCACTTTGCCTGCCACTGTGGAAAAACTGTGGGGATTTTAGAAAACCTATGGGGGGAAAGTGGAAGAAATGAAAAGGTTGTAAGAGTAAGATCTATAAAGATGGATAGCCCAAGGCCAACCTGTCATACATACCAGCTGCTCACCTATCTTATAATCTTTCTCCTATACTGCCAAAAGTTGCTCTAACAAGTTGACATATACATTTTTAGTATCTTTTAGTATCTTTGAGAAATGATGGGGCTGTTATTAATTCTTTAGTGGAATTATGTTCAGTAGAAGGCTTTCTTCTGAACACTTTGCTGAGATAAACAAAACAGGAAAAATGTACTTGACTGAAGGAAGAAGTAGAACAGGTCTGGGTGGGGTAAAAAAAAAAAAAAAAGAAGAAGAAGAACAGTTGGACCTGGGAGTAATCCCAGCACTAGACAGGCTGAGGCAGCAGGATTACCATGAGATGGAGGCCAGCCTGAGCTACACAGTGTCTCCAAGCTAGTCTTGTGCTTCATAGTGAGACTGTCTCAAAACCAAAAGAAAACAGCAAGAAAAAGCACCAAAGACCAAGCAGGAGTGAAAAGAAAGAAAAGACTTTAACCTAAGTACCTTCTCTTTAAAAAATGTACTAAGAGCCAGTCTCAGAGCTAGAAGAGAAAGTGAAGGGATGTTTTCATTTCCCTTTTTACAGAAATCAAGCCCAAACTACCAAGGTTATAGTTCAAATATTATCACCCTCTTGAGACTTTAGTCATCAAGCTGGAAAGTATTTCTATAGAAAACATATAAATTCCACACCATAAACTAAGACTTGAAGAATTGATTCCTAAGTTGAATTCAATCACTACTGCACTTGGGATTTTGTTGTTGTTGTTGTTTTGTTTTTTGAGACAGGGTCTCCCTGTAGTCCCAGTTGTCCTGGAACTCACTATGTAGACCAGGCTGGCTTCAATCTCATAGAGATCTACCTGTCTGCCTCCATAGTGCTGGGATCAAAGGCATGTACCACCATACCAGGCTGCACTTAGAATTACTAAACAACTCATTTGCCTCTAAATTGTCTTTGAAGTGCTGCCTAGTTTTTCTTAACAATTCACTTAAGCTACTGTTAAACTGCTAATGGGAATCAATCTTCTTTAACAATAATCCACTGAAGTTTCCCTTAAAATATCAGTATCTCAGTGTAAACAAGTATCACTTCCTTCTCACTTTTGAGTTTAGGCCAACTGAATTGGGCAACACACTCTTGAAGGCTGAAGAAAACAAAGCCTGATACCAGTCAGTTGGAGATCAAGTTGGCATTTCTGTTTATACAGAATGGATCCTAATGGATCCTCTCTTTTTCCAAGCTAGGCTAGCTATGTGCTGAACATTTAGGTATGAATCCCAACTATCTAATTGTGTGGCATGGCAGAAGAGAAGAAGAAAAAAAGAGCTTGGCAACTCACCTGAATCTTCACTATCGTAGCATGTCTTGGTATATGACTGGAACTGAGCTTGGGGAGGCAGGTCCTGGGTAGACACTGGGGTACCCTGGGGATCTGCATAAAGCAACAGCAAGGGCTGATAATGCCCTTTGATGCATTTAGTTACCACATCCTTCCATTTTGGACCAATCTGAACCAGAAAAATCAGAGGAATGTGACAGTTATACTTTATATCCACAAACCAAAATATAATTTCAATTGTGCTTCTCTGTGACACAAATTAGCTGGAGAAAAGAGAAAAAAAAATTTTTTTTGAGACAGGGTCTCCCTATAGTCCCAGCTGGCCTGGAACTCACTCTGTAGACCAAGCTGGCCTTGAACTCACAGAGATCTACCTGCCTCTGCCCCTGGAGTGCTGGGATTAAAGGCGTGTGCTACCACGCCTGGCATTTGTTAATTCTTTTGAAGGATGAATGCAACTACTTTATTTCTATGAAATACCAAACTTGGGGCTGGAGAGATGGCCTAATGGTTAAGGGCACCCGACTGCCCTTGCAGAAGACCCGGGTTTGATTCCCAGCACCCACATGGCGTCTGAGAACTATCTTTAACTCCAGTTCCAGAGGGATACAACACCCTCTTCTGACCTCTGCAGCATTGCATGACACGGGTGCACAAACCTACATGCAGACACTACATTCATACACATAAGAAATAATAATTAAAAAAATAAAGTAAAAGAAATACCAAACTTGGTTTTGATTTTATTATTTTTTTCCCCCCAGACAGGTCTCTTTGTAGCCCCAGGTATCTTGGACTTCACAATGTAGACCAGGCTGGCCTTTAATTCACTGAGATTCACCTGCCTCTGCCTTCAGAGCACTGGGATTAAAGGTATATGCCACCACACACAGCTCCAACTCAGTTTTTTTTTTTTTGGTTTTTTTTTTTTTTTTGTCTTTTCGAGACCGGGTTTCCCTGTCGCCGTGTTCCTTGAACTCCCTCTGTAAGACCAAGCCCTGGGCCTCCAACTCCAAAGATCTGCCTGCCTCCGCCTCCCGAGTGTGAAGGAAAAAAGGCGTGCACCACCACGCCTGGCAACCAACTCAGTTTTTTTTTTTTTGGTCTTTCGAGACGGGGTCTCCCCTGTGCCCAGCTGTCTTGAAACTCACATTGTAGACCAGGCTGGCTTGAACTACACAAAGATCCACCTGCCTCTGCCTCCTCTGCCTCCCAAGTGCTAGGATTAAAGGCGTGCGCCACCACGCCCAGCCCCAACTCAGTTTTGAAATGGGAATAAAAGTTCACAAAGCCACAAGGACAAACTACATTAGGAGACTTAACTGCCTTAGTGAGTCTTTTCTTTTCTTTCTTTTCTTTCTCTTTTTTTCTTTTCTTTTCTTTTCTTTTTTTGAGACAGGTTTTTTTTAGCCTCAGCTGGCCTGGAAACTCACTCTGTAGACCAGCGGGCCTTGAACTCACAGAGATCTGCTGCCTCTGCCTCCCAAGTGCTAGGATTAAAGCGGTGGGCCCACCATGCCTGGCTTAAAGATGGTTCTTAGCTGCTATGTGGGTGCTGTGAATTGAACCCAGGTCCTCTGTAAGACCAGTCTGCACTCTTAAGCGCTGAGCCATCTCTCCAGCCCCAAGTAATTGCTTTTCTTCCTTCCTTTCTTTCTCTTTTATCTTTTTGAGACAGGGTCTGGCTGTCCTGGAACTCACTCTGTTGAGCAGGCTGGCCTGGAACTCACAAAGATCTGCCTGCCTCTGCCTCCCAAGTGCTAGGATTAAAGGTGTGCGCCACCATGCCCGGCAATTTTTTTTTTTAATAAACATTAGACAATTATATCACTTTTTTTAAATTTGCATTTCCACAATTTCCTCTTAAATTTATGATCACCCTAATCAAGCTAAAGGATAGACAAGAACTCTCTTGCTGACTGCCTTTGAAACAACGGCATTCTATTTCAGAGTTCACACACAACAAGATATAAAATGTCAACCTGCTTAGAATAGACAGTTGAACCTCTTGTCCTTAGTCCTGGGATGGAGTCAGTGGAAAAGAGTAACACAACAGCCATGGAAACAACTATGTGACCAAATCCCAGACTCATCCCATCTTAACCTTGAACCAGGCACATTCTTAGATGTATGTTACAGTCTGCCAGTTAGACAACTAGCATGGTAGTTTACTCATAACAGATGTACAGTACATTTAAAATAAGTTACCATTGTGTTAAGTAAAGCATAATTTTTTTGGGGGGTCTTTTCACGAGTCAGGGTCTCCCTGTGGTGCCAGCTGTCCTGGAACTCACTCTATAGAACAGGCTGGCCTTGAACTCACAAAGATCTGCCTAACCTCTGCCCTCCCAAGTGCTAGGATAAAGGCATGTGCCACCACACCTGGCTAGTAAAGCTATTTATATGCTTTTACATACAATCTTTTGTGTGTGTGTGTGTGTGTGTGTGTGTTGTTGTGTGTGTGTTTGACAGGGTCTCCCTGTAGCCCAGCTAGCCTGGGAACTCACAAAGATCTGCCTCCAGGAGTGCTGGTGATAGGCATGTGCTACCTTGCCCAGCCACATACCATGCTTTTTTTGGGTTATGTTTTTTTTTTTTATTTTTTATATTTATTTCTGTATGTGATATATACAGGTAGTACTGCTGCAGTGGTGGGAAGGTGGGTGCGAGGTTCTGGGTGGTTCACCCGTGGTCTGCAATGCCGCGGAGGTCAGAAGAGGGTATCGGACTAGTTCCCCTTGAATTGGGGTTTCAGACGGTTCTTGGCCGCCATGTGGGTGCTGGGGATCGAACCCGGGTCCTCTGTAAGAGCAGTCGGCGCTCTTAACCGCTAGGCCATCTCTCCAGCCCATACCAATCTTATTTAATATCTCATATTAGCTAGTACTTTTCAAATAAATGACCTAATGCTCAAATAATTTATATACATTGCCACTAATTATAACCACCCCCAAAGAAGACAAAAAAGAGGAATAAGGGAACAAAGATTTTACTATTTTCAAAAGACTCTGATTCAAAGGCTATGGATTATTCTAATCAACAGTCTCCACAGCTCCAAATGTTATCAGGAGTTTCCTGATTGATACAAATCGTGCAAACTATTTTACCCACAGAAGCTGGTGGCTTAGAATAATACCTAAGACCAATTCTCCTGTATTATTATAGCTCTGTCTTCCCTACTACATATACTAAAAAATGTTAATGTGATAAGATACTTAGGGAAATAAAAATTGAAGGATTTTATTTATTTATTTATTTTTGGTCTTTTAGAAACAGACTCTCCCTGTAACCCCAGCTGGCCTGGAACTCACTATGTAGACCATGCTGGACTTGAACTCATAGAGATCCGCCTGCCTCT
Organism: Rhizomys pruinosus; assembly: GCA_009823505.1. Taxonomy (NCBI): domain Eukaryota; kingdom Metazoa; phylum Chordata; class Mammalia; order Rodentia; family Spalacidae; genus Rhizomys; species Rhizomys pruinosus. Next base: position 30,546 of record VZQC01001731.1, on the reverse strand, counting down.
GCGAAGTACTGGGATTAAAGGCATGCACCACCACACCTGGCCTAAGACGGTTCTTAGCCACCATGTGAGTGCTGAGAATCGAACCCGGGTCCTCTGCAAGAGCAGTTGATGCTCGTAACTGCTGAGCCATCTCTCCAGCCCCTGAAGGATAATTTTTTTTTTATTAATTTTATTTATTTCTGTATGTGTAGGAATGTACTGCCTGCATGCAAGTTTGTGCGCCCGTGTCGTGCAATGCCGAGGAGGTCAGAAGAGGGCGTCGGATTCCCCTGGAACTGAAGTTCTCCTGGAATTGGAGTTTCAGATGGCTCTCGGCCGCCATGTGGGTGCTGGGGATCGAACCCGGGTCCTCTGTAAGAGCGGTCGGCGCTCTTAACCGCTAGGCCATCTCTCCAGCCCCAAAGGATAATTTTTAACAGCCTTGAAACAAACTATTGTCTAAATCTCTTGGCTAACAGATTTAAAATTCTGAACTTTGGTTAACCATATAACCTCACTCAAATGTTCCCATTGAAATTAACCATTTAAGACACAAAAAACGCTTTGTCAACTACACAGAATTATACTGAATGCCTGATGAGACTAAGAGAAAATAGAAGATACACGGTTCTTATTCTCCAAGAACTAGATATCTATTATAAACTACAAGAAAGGCTAATGCCCTCATAATTTAAGATAAAAGCCAGGCCTGATGGCTCTTGCCTGTAATCCCAACACTTGGGAGACAAGGAAGGCAGACTATCACAAGTCTGATGAGGCCAGCATAGGCGACATTCTAAGTTTCAGGTCAGCCTAGACCACAGAGTGAGCCCCTCTTTCAGAAAAACTACCAATCCAATTATAATCAATTTAATAGATATAAAGATTACTAAAAAGACAGAAAAACACATGGAAAGTGACCATTCAAAATTATGGAAGTAAAACACTGAAGACCAATAAATATAATTGGCTTTTATAATTTCTATCACCAAATTACTTCAAGAAGGCCTTGCATATTCATACCTCCTTGACATGAGCATCATCAAAATACATCCATTTGCGGATCTTTGTTTGAAAAAAGAATGTAGAATAATGTTTGCCATAGTAACAGATCATTCCTACTAGGTAAAGTTCAGACTGTTTGGCCCGGTCATCTGTCACTCTGAAAAACAGCTGCAGAGAAAAAAAAGAAAAGTTAAAGATCCTTCAGATAGTCAATCATCTTACATAATCCCTTAGTAGACTACCAACATTTGTGTCTCCCTTTCTCTCCATCCCTTCTGAGTCAGTCTCTCTATGTGGCCTGGCCAGTGGAATTCACTATGTAGCCCAATCTGATCTCAAACACATGGCAATAATTAAGCCTCGGCCATGCACTACCACATTCATTCCCTATTTTGTTTTGTTGAGATAGAGCTTCATGTAGCCTAGGCTGACCTGGAACTCACCACACACCAAGGATAAACTTGAACTCACCTTCCTCTGCCTCATCTCTCAAAAGTGGGATTAGAGACAGAGGCCACTATGTCTAGAGGCCATCAACATTTCTTAATGGAGACAATGACTTGCTTCTCCCCTCAATCTATGATATTTTCTTAGTTTATTCATCGGAGTGAACCTAAAAGCTCTGCATGATGACACATGCCTGATATCAACTCAGTGGCTAAGGCAAGAGAATCATAAGTTTGAAGCTAGCCTGCCTGGGACACATTTAGAAAAAAGTTTGAAAAGCAAGACTGACAGTGTCAGCAAACCGAAAAGAATAAAGTGTGTTCCATCTTTCCACATTTTCTTTCTGAGGGCTAGCATAAGAGGGAAAGCTTAAAAGAAACAAAAAGTAGGGCTGGAGAGATGGCCTAGCGGTTAAGAGCACCGACGCTCTTGCAGAGGACCCAGGTTCGATCCCCAGCACCCACATGGCGGCCGAGAACCATCTGAAACTCCAATTCCAGGAGAACTCCAGTTCCAGGGGAATCCGACACCTTCTTCTGACCTCTGCAGCATTGCACGACACGGATGCACAAACTTGCATGCAGACAGTACATTCATACACATAGAGAAATAAATAAAATTAATAATAAAAATAAATAAATAAAAATAAAATTAAAAAAAAAGAAAAAAAAGTAGCTCAAGTCTCAGAGATTCCTGCTTTGTTTTGGTATTGTCTATTTTTATTTAATTTTATGTTATGAGTATTGCCTACATGCATATAAATGCAATATATATGTGCAAATGCCCACAGAGGGAAGAAGAGGACATTAGATCCCCTGAAACTGGAGTTACAAAGGTTGTTACTCATCATGTGAATACTGGGAACTCAACCAAGGTCCTGTGAACAAGTAGTTTTTTGTTTTGTTTTGTTTTTTTTAGACAGGGTCTCCCTTTAGAACTAGCTGGCCTAGAGCTCACTCTATACCAGGCTGGCCTTGAACTCAGAGATCCGCCTGCCTCTGCCTCCTGAATGCTGGGATTAAACACGTGCACCACCACGCCCAGCTTGTTTCCTTTCTGAAGCAGGGTATTCACTATGTAGCCCTTGTTGGCCTAGACTCACAGAGATCTGCCTGCTTCTGCCTCCCAAGTGCTGGGGTTAAAGGCTTGCACAACCAGAACCTGGCTTCAAATACTTCTTATTTGCTGCCACAACAAATACAAACAATCCCTCGGGAGGCAGAAGCAGGCCGATCTCTGAGTTCAAGACTAGCCTGGTCTGCATAGTTCCAGGACAGGTGGGGCTATAGGGAGACTATGTGGGGCTAGAAAAAAACAACTCTAAAAAAAACTTAAAAAAAAAAAAAAAAGAAAAAAAGAAAGAAAACAACTCAGCAGTTAAACATATTGGCTACTCTTGCAGAGGATCAGGGTTCAGTTCCCAGCACTCACATGGCAGCTAACAACTGTCTATAAGTCCAATTCCAACTGATCCAAAGCCCTTTTCTGTCCTCCACAAGCACATGACATGTATGCAGTTACATACGTGCACACTCATACACATAAAATATAAATTTTTTAAAGAGTTTACTATGCATAACCTACTCAAGTCAGATTTCCTGCAAAGGAGACCAAAATGAGATTCCTGACAGTTCATTTGTTCTGGGAACAGTACCAACTTATAAGAACAAAGACTCTCCTTAGTCATATAGGACTATCCCAGACAAACACTACTGCAAAGAAAACAAGAGTTTCTAGTTCTTCTGGGACTGAAGGATTCTAGGATATGGAACAAATAAGGAGGAGACCTAGGCTGGTATCTTTCCCCTACATCCCAAAATACATGCACAGAATATCCTAAACTACTAAATTATCTTCAGAGTTGTTTCATTCTCTTTTCAACAGATACTAGTTCCTTACTGTGAATTTCCTATTCTTGGGCTTCGGCCACTGACTTTCACTTCATCAAAATTGCACAGTCCTAAGCCCAGCATGGTGGCGCACGCCTTTAATCCCAGCACTTGGGAGGCAGAAGCAGGTGGATCTCTGTGAGTTCAAAGCCAGTCTGGTCTACAGAGTAAACTGCAGGCCAGCTGGGATTAAAGGGAGACCCTGTCTCAAAAATACCAAAAAAAAAAAAAAATTGCACAGTCCTTTGAGCTTACCACCTATCTCCCATGGCTGTATATATAACATCTTTGCATAAACTAGCAACCTCTAGAAAATAATTTTTACTAGAAGCTAAGTTTTGCCTGTCTTGTCCTTCAAGGCAAAAATGGTACCATTTTCCTCTAAAAAGGCTCTGCCACCCTCAGAAAAGAGGTATGTGACCATACACATGCAGCACCTTGTATTGACTTACATAAGCACAAGTATGTCTATCCAAAACTCTATACTGAACTTTTTAGTTCAGTGCTTGAACAATACAGAGATAAAGATAACTAATACATACATCACCCAGCTTAAGGCAAGTGCCCAGACTATGGATGACATCCTCTGCCAAATCTGAATGGTCAGAGTCCCACACCAGCCCAATCGTGATAATCTGTGGTGCATTCATCAACACACGGCGGATCCGGATCCTCTCTCCACAGTTGCTCTGAAATATATATATATATATATATAAAATGCTAGTTCAACCTATTTTTCCACCAGCTCTGCCTCAATTCTACTGAACCAAGGTTCTCCTTCTCCCCTAAATCCCACAGAAGTAACTCACTGGACAATTCCGCAGGTCCCCCATGGTGCTGGCGTTCTGAAGCAGCTCACCAAACATGCTTGGTGAAGGTTTCTCTCGCTTTTCCAGCATACAAATAGCCTGATTGCTTCAAGATGGGGAAAGAAGGGAGATAATGGTAGATGTTACACTGAGTTATAGTTATGGCTTTTGTGTGTGTGTGTGTGTGTGTGCGCGTGCGTGTGTGTGTGTGTGTGTGTCTGTGTGTGTGTGTGTGCATGTGTGTTTGAGACAGGGTCTCCCTGTAGCTCCAGCTGGGGGTGTGTGTATGTGTGTGTGTCTGTGTGTGTGTGTGTGTGTGTGTGTGTGTGTGTGTGTGTGTGTGTGTGTGTGTGTTTGAGACAGGGTCTCCCTGTAGCCCCAGCTGGCCTAAAACTCGCTTTGTAGATCAGGCTGGTCTTGAACTCAGAGATCAGTCTGCCTCTGCCTCTGCCTCCCGAGTGCTGGGATTAAAGGCATCCGCCACCATGCCCAGCCTATGGCTATTATTTTTAATCATCCACGCACACAACTAGCTCACACATGCGATTTTCTTCCTCTGCCCATGATACCACAGCCCCTTGTCCTGACTAGCCTCACTGTCCCATAAGCACAGTGAATGTCTCTACCTGTCCCAAATCCAAAGCTCATAGAACCCCCATTTCTCCTCCCACTTTGCTGGCTCAGGAAAAGCGATGGGATGAGGGGAGGGAACAAAAGTTATTTTGAAATGATTGTTCTGAAGTCTTGCAGTATGGCACAGACTCAGCAATTGGGATGTAAGCTATGTGGTGGCCTTAAGTTAAAACCCAATCAACTGGAGCAGTAACAGTATAGTAAAGAATTCCATTTAAAGACTCACCAAAGAGAAGTAGTAGAGATGTAATGTACCATCTGGATGAAAGGCAATGGATCAGAAGTGGCACCACAGCTAGTACATACACACTGGGCCAGAGAGAAAAAGCCACACTGATGAAATATTTTAAAACCCACTTAAAACCCTATATCCCCAAATAAAATATTCTTGAAGAAACACTCTAAGAAGAGATGAGGCCAGATAGATTTCACCTGTTCAAACAATGTCATTGCAAATTTCTGGTGAGAAATGCAGTGTTGGGCAGTACAAATATCCTCTTTGGTTTCATCAGCAATGTGGAAGTGAATTCTCATCAGGAGGTTTTCCTAGCAGGGAAAGAACAAAAATGTATACAAACAACACTTAAAACACAAATGGACAAACTGGTAAGCAATTTTCCCCCAACAAACAGCAATCTTCCTGGAAAGTAGGAATACTTCTGATTTTTTTTTAACCTTTTTTTTTTTTAATTTATTTCTGTATGTGTATGAATGTACTGTCTGCATGCAAGTCCGTGCACCCATGTCGTACAATGCTGCGGAGGTCAGAAGAGGGTGTCGGATTCCCCTGGAACTGGAGTTCTCCTGGAATTGGAGTTTCAGACGGTTCTCGGCTGCCATGTGGGTGCTGGGGATCGAACCCGGGTCCTCTGTAAGAGAGGTCGGTGCTCTTAACCGCTAGGCCATCTCTCCAGCCTTTTTTTAACCTTTTAAAGAATGTGTGTTCCCAGGCGTGGTGGCTCACACCTTTAATGCCAGCACTCTCGTGAGGCAGAGGCAGGCAGATCTCTGGGAGTTCAAGGCCAGCCTGGTCTACATAGCAAGCTCCAGGCCAGCTGGGACTAAAGGGAAACAAAAAAGACTAAAAATACAAAAAAAAAAAAAAAGTGTGTGTATATAACTGTATACAACATCACATTAGTCATGGAACCATAATCAAGATACAAAATGATTTCATGCTTCTTCTTTACAGCCTTCCTGTCTATGTACATTACCAGATCCAAGCAACCACTAACCTATGCTCCTGTATCTATCATTGTATCATTTTAGGATTATATAAATGAGATCACATACCACCTAAGTTTTTTTTTTTTGTTTGTTTGTTTGTTTGTTTTATTGAAACAGGACCTCTTGTATGCTTGCCTTGAATTGCAATGCTGCCATGGACGACCTTGAATTTCTGATATTCCTGTTTTCATCTCCTGAGTGCTGTTTTATAAAATGCTGGGGATTGAACTCAGGGTTTCATGGCATATTAAGCAAGTACTCTACCAACTGAGCTACATTCTCAGCCTTGGTATATCAGCTTTTGATACTAATTTTCAGCATGATTCCTCCCACCTTAAAAGTTTTTAAAACAGGCTCTTGCTATGTTGCACAGAATGGTCTTGAACTCACAAAGACCTTCCTACCTCTGCCCCCGAGTTCTAGGTTAAAGGCATGTGCCACCATGCCGAGTTTAATATATGTGTGTGTGTGTGTGTGTGTGTGTGTGTGTGTGTTGTTTGTGTGCGCACGCGCGCAAAAGCCAGAGGACAAATTGTGGAAATCAGTTCTCTCCTTCCCTTACATGGGTTCCAGAGATTGAACTCAGGTTGTCAGGCTTGACAGCTAGTAGCTTATGCAAGTGCCTTAACCCATTGAATCATCTCACTAGAACTTTATTCTTTTTTTTTTTTCCTGAAGTAGTATCTCATGTAGTTCAAGCTGGCCTTGAACTTGCTCTCTGTAGCCAAGGATGGTCTCCAATTCTTGATCTTCTACCTCTCAAGTACTAAACAACAGGCACTCACCAACCATACAAAGTGCCAGAGATAATCTTTTGAAGTTTGATAAATAAAACATAGAGTTCATAAGAGTTAAGAACTTTGGATGGAGGGGCTGGAGGGATGGCCTAGTGGTTAAGAGCGCCGACTGCTCTTGCAGAGGACCCGGGTTCAATCCCCAGCACCCACATGAGCGGCTGAGAACCGTCTTAACTCAATTCCAGGAGAACTCCATCCGGGGAATCCGACACCTCTTCTGACCTCCATGGCATTGCACGACACGTGGTGCACAGACCTACATGCAGACAATACTTTCATACACATAAAAAAGAAAAAAAAAAAGAACTTTGGATGGGGCTTTCAGAGGTTAAGAGCACTGACTACTCTTGCAGAGGACCCCGGTTCAATTCCCAGCACCCACATGGTGGCTAAGAACCATCTTTAACTCCAGTTCCAGGGCAATCTGACACCCTCCTCTAACCTCCACAGCACTGCAGGACATGGGTGCACCTACCTACATGCAGACAGTACACTCATAAACATTAAAAAAAAAAAAAGAGCTGGGCGTGGTGGCGCACACCTTTAATACTAGCACTCGGGAGGCAGAGGCAGGCAGATCTCTGTGAGTTCAAGGCCACCCTGGTCTACAGAGTGAGCGCCAGGCCAGGTGGGACTTTGTCTCGAAAATACAAAAAAAAAATCTTTGGCTGGGTGTGGTAGCCCATACTTGTAATTCCAGTAATCAAGAGGCAGAAGCAGGAGGATCACCCAAAATTTAAAGGTCAGCCTGGTCTACATAATGAGTTCCAGGTCTGTAAGGACTACATAGTAAGATAAAATAATAAAGAAAACAAAATAAAAAATGTATTGGAGCAATGTAAATACAAGTACGTCATTAAACACCCTGTTTAATATCTTTAGAAACAGAAAAGTTTAAAACAAAACAACCCGTTGTGCTAGGCACAGTTGTGCACGCCTTTAATCCCAGAACTCAGGAGGCAGAGGCAGGCGGGTCTTTGTGAATTCAAGCCCAACCTGGTCTATCTACATAGTGAGTTCCAGGACAGCTGGAACTACAGTGAGACCCTGTCTCAAAAAAGATACCTCCCCCCAAAAGAACCCCACAACCTGTAATACCTAGAGCAGAACAATCATGCTAGCCATCTCCTGGGAACTTGTTAGACAGCTTTTCTTAGGCCCCATCCCAGACTAACTAATGAGTAAAAACTCTGAGGGTACTTTAATATGCCTGGCTTCTCTGAAGATAACCACAGTTTCATGCAATGACAAGAATTAAACTACCCCAAGCCTGGAGGAAAAAAAAATCATGCACCCACTAGGTAATTTATGCTGCAGTTGTAGAGATTCTAGAGTTCTGTCTGAGAAGCTAGAGAATGCTCTAGTTCTGACTGCAGAGATAAAGGCACAGCTAACAGTCTGGTGAGACTATCAATAGTCCTACCATATATCAAAGAGGGCTAGAGGCCAGCACTTACAAAGCATTCTGCAGCATCATCCATAATTCCCAGCTGGAAGCGTTGCTCATCCTGAAACGTCTTTGCCAGAGCACTTCGGAGAGTGTCAGATGGAAGCACTTTTTCACTACTACACTGAAACTGGTTAAAAATGCCCTGTAAAGAAAGGAGAGGGTTGACAAGGGAAAAAAGTACAGTGCTGTTACTAAGCTTCTACAGTCCTAGTCTGTCATGCTAGCATCCCTATGCTGACGACTATGATGCAAACACTTCCTCCAGGGTTCAGAGGCACTGAGCTAGCAATTCAAAAAACTAAGAAACAGAAGAGAGGAATACCTAAGTGTGAAACTACTCAGAAAAATCACCCAGTCATCAGTGTGGTGTTGTATAACTTAAGGTCAGAATGTCTCTTAATTCAAAGCATTTGTAATTTCTTCATGTTAAAAAATATTACTTTAAACCAGGCGTGGTGGCACACACCTTTAATCCTAGCACCAGGGAGGCAGAGGCAGACTGATCTCTGTGAGTTCAAGGCCAGCCTGGTCTGCATAGAGAGTTCCAAGCCAACTGGGGCTACAAGGAGACCCTGTCACAAACAAAAAAAACCGCTGGCCTAGCAGTTAAGAGTGCTGACTGCTCTTGCAGAGGACCCGGGTTCGATCCCCAGCACCCACATGGCGGCCAAGAACCGACCGAAACTCCAATTCCAGGATAACTCCAGTTCCAGGAGAATCCGATGCCCTCTTCTGACCTCTGCGGCATTGCACAACATGGGTGCACAAACCTACAGGCAGACAGTACATTCATACACATATGGAAATAAATAAAAAATTTTTTTAATTAAAAATATTATTTTTCAAATTCATTACTAATAAGATGTGTGTCCCGTCCCCCCCGCATTTTTTTCTATCTCTTTTTGGGGTGTTGGGTTTTGTTTACTGAAATAGGATCTCACTATATAGCCAGGTATGTCCTCAAACTTGCTCTACAGACCAGGTAGTACCTAGAACTCGGAGAGATCTGCCTGCCTCTGCTAGGACTAAAGGCATATACAACACATGACTCATATTTTTGAGATTTTATTTTCTTTTTCTTTTTTTATTTTTATTTTTTTTTTTGAGACAGAGTCTCCCTAAGCCCCAGCTGGCCTGGAACTAACTCTGTACACCAGGCTGGCCTTGAACTCACAGAGATCTGCCTGCCTCTGCCTCCCAAGTGCTGGGATTAAAGGCATGCGCCACCATGCCCGCCTTAAAGACGGTTCTTAGTCCCTATGTGGGTGCTGGGAATTGAACTCGGGCCCTCAACAAGAGCAGACAGCTCTTAACCACTGAGCCATCTCTCCAGCCCCAAGATTTTATTTTCAATTGTGTTTGTGTGTGCAAGCACTCACATGTACATGTACATGTTAGTTTGTGTATAAATGCAGTATCCAAGGAGGCCGGAAGAGGGCCTAAGACCCTGTGGAGCTGGAGTTACAGATGGGTTTTATCACCTGATTTGGGTGCAAGGAACAGAACTTGAGTCCTCAAGAGGAGTAGTATTGCTCTTAACTCCTGCGCCATTTCTCTAGCATCTTGTTTTATTTTTTTGAGACAGTATTTCATGTAACGTAGCCTGGCTTGAAACTCACTATGTCGATAGGGATGACCCTGAACTCTTGATCACTATGTCGTTGGGGATGACCCTGAACTCTTGATCACTATGTCGTTAGGAATGACCCTGAACTCTTGATCACTATGTCGTTAGGGATGACCCTGAACTCTTGATCACTATGTCGTTAGGGATGACCCTGAACTCTTGATCACTATGTCGTTAGGGATGACCCTGAACTCTTGATCACTATGTCGTTAGGGATGACCCTGAACTCTTGATCACTATGTCGTTAGGGATGACCCTGAACTCTTGATCACTATGTCGTTAGGGATGACCCTGAACTCTTGATCACTATGTCGTTAGGGATGACCCTGAACTCTTGATCACTATGTCGTTAGGGATGACCCTGAACTCTTGATCACTATGTTTCTACTACCAAATACTGGGATCACAAGCATGTGCCAGGATGCTCAGCTCCATAACACAACTGTATAACCCTATCTGTGTGAACTAAGCATAGGAAGTCCCACTACCAGGCAAAGCAGGAGTTATTTACTGGACTAAGGAGAATTAAGAAAATAATCACTTTAGCTAGATATAGTAGATCAGCACTGGGGAAGCTGGGCAGGAGGCTTACCATGAGTTTAAGGCCAGACTGGACTACACAGTTAAGTTCTGGGCCATCCTGCATCATCTTGGAAGGGGGTTAGGGGAAAAGGGAGGGAGAGAGGGAAGGGAAAGAAAAAGAAAAGTGACCCTAAGGGTCATTTGTTCAGAGAGCCACTCAATGGATGACATGGGTGAAGGGGGCTGGGGATGTAGTCCATCTGGTACCACGCTTGCCTAGGATGTACAAAGTCCTGGGTTCAAGCTGCAGTGCCAAAGAAAAACTACATACCTATAATTTCAGCACTCCAGGGGAGTAGGATACATGAGACACTATCTCAAAAATAAAAACAAACAAACAATCCCACAAGAAATGGCACAGTATATAGCACAAGAGTTAAGAGCTTGTACAGTGTAAGGTGACTTACACCTTTAATTCCAGCTCTCATGGCAGAGGCAGAAGGATTTCTGTGAGTTCTAGGCCAGCCTGGTCTATATAGCAAATTCCTGGACAGCAAGAGCTATACATTATATGTTATTGCACTTGTAAAAAAAAAAAAAGAGAGAGAGAGAGAGAGAGAGAGAGAGAGAGAGTTTGGATTGTGGGGCCAAACTGAGTTCAAATTTTTTTTTATGTGTATGAATGCATTTTTTAATATTTTATTTATTTATGTGTATGAATGTACTGTCTGCATGTAGGTCTGTGCACCCGTGTTGTGCAATGCCACAGAGGTCAGAAGATTCCCCTGGAACTGAAGTTCTGGAATTGGAGTTACAGACGGTTCTCAGCCGCCATGTGGGTGCTGGGGATCGAACCTGGGTCCTCTGTAAGAGCAGTTGGCATTCTTAACCGCTAGGCCTGTGGGCTCCCACCTGTCATTCCAGTAATCCATAAGGTAGGAAGACTGCAGGTTTTGAGCCAAATCTGAGTTATATAGCAAGTTTCAGGCCAACCAACATACAAAGTAAAACTCTCTCAAAAATCTAAAAGTAGCCAGGTATGGTGCACATGACTTTAATCCCAGCACTTGGGGGAAGAGGCTGAGGGTGGGGGCACACAGAGACAGGTGAATCCCTGTGAGTTCAAGGCCAGCCTGGTTTACATAGTGAGTTCCAGGCCAGCTAGGGCTACGTAGTGAAAGCTTGTCCTGATACTAGCAACATGAACTAGCAAGTTATGTAACTTCTCTAGATCTCAGCCTTTCTTTTAAGAAAGTTTTAACAGTATTTGCCTCTTCTAGTTATTTGAAGACTGAATGAAAAAATAAATAAAATTTTATACTAAATACATATCCAAGATATAAATAATTTATACAGATTACATGTGTATATATACATATATATGCATGTATGTATACACACAGAAAGCTTAGATTTATGTCTGGCAGTATTAACTGCCATCTAAGTATGTTATTATTATTACTTTAAGTTACTAAACAGCCTGTCACTGTCCTACTTTGAAGAGGCCTAAATCAGATGCTTCTACCTGCTAACTCAGTCTCTGAGATCTAGGCATAAAGTCGATTTTATTTTCTATACTGTTCTCATTCAAGAAAGGCAGATTCTTTATGACCTAGATAATTAGTGTTTCAGCATAGAAAGAGAAAGGTTGTACCCAGTAGCATCAATGTCACTGTGCTATGTTCTTTTCTTATCTCTTAATTAGTTATGGGCAACCTTCCCCATACACATTGAGTAAAGGAATGTATTTAGACTGGCCTCTGACTGAATCTTCTTTATTTTCTTACTCTAACTATTGTCAGTTCTGCTGTTACTGCTAGGAAGAAGCAAGCGTATTAGGGATGAAGCGGCCTAAGGCCGCCTACCTAGCATGCATCTGTGGAGCTGCAACTCTGCAAGAAGCTGTAGCACAAAGCCCTTCTGTCAGGGCAGCACACTAACCCCTGTGTGTCCCTCTCACATGAGCACAGACAGGGGCTGGAACCGACCTCCTCCTCCCACCTTTCCCAGAGGGAGATCCTGTTCACACCAAAGAAAGCCAAGAACATTTAGTTCAGGAAAAAGAACAGGTGGCAGTACCAAGAAGGAACAAAAACTGGTATTGTTCCAATTGCTGGGTTCTGTGGCAGGAAGAGAAGGCACAGGAGGAACCAAACCCTGAAAGCATTTCTCCTTGTGGGTCCCTGATGATTCCATCTTAATGAGAAAAAGACAAAACAAAAAACACCTTTCAGGTTTTTCTAACCTTTTCCTTACATAAGGAAACCAAAGAAGTGTCTTTTTGACTCTCATGAAACAGTGAATTACTTTTTATAGGCTATTTCTTGGATGCAGTACAAAAGCAACAAGACTTTAATGACTGAAAGCAGGTGCTTCCCCACCCATCGTTCTTGGATCAAGTAGCAAACAATTCTATCCACATGAGCACATAATTATTTGGATTAGTAAAAAACCATATAAATAAAATAGATGTGCCATAAAGACAAAAAGCCTTTGTTTTGACATCTACAAATGCAGCTGTTGGCTTAACTATATTTTTTCCCTGAAACACACACTCTTGCCTTTAAGGAGAGAACAGCTGTTTACTTTTCTCTCAGAATATCCTAGCCTTATATCTAAAAGAAGTCCAAAGTAGAAACAATAAGGGATAAGAAAAAAGGCTGTCATGGGGCTGGAGAGATGGCTCAGCAGTCAAGGGAATGCACTGCTCTTACAGAGGACCTAGGTTCGATTCCCAGCACTGACATGGCAGCTAACAACCATCTGTAACTCCAGGTCTAGGAGATCCGACTGCCTCTTCTGATCTCAGGCATTGGACAACATGGGTGCATTTACATACATGTAGGCAATATACTCATACATATAAAATAAAAATAATAAAATATTTTTTAAAAAGGCTGTCACCAGGGGCTGGAGAGATGGCCTAGCGGTTAAGAGTGCCGACTGCTCTTGCAAAGGACCCGGGTTCGATCCCCAGCACCCACATGGCAGCTGAAAACCGTCTTTAACTCCAGTTCCAGGGGAATCCTATGCCCTCTTCTGACCTCTGCGGCATTGCATGACATGGGTGCACAAACCTACATTCACACAGTACACTCATACACATTAAAAAAAATTTTTTTTAATAAAATAAGTTTTTTAAAAGGCTGTCACTAATCTTAGTGGTTTATGGAACCAAGCAAGGTCTTTAGAATGTCTTCTAGTCAGCAGATCAATTCTCATTCCCCACAGGTGTCCAGAAAAACCATCTGCAAAGACAAAATACACTCTATGCCCTGCCATTGTTCAATCTGCAGGATTCCCTTCCCAATCTGGGTTTGCCAAATTGTTTATTAGTTTGGCTTTCATGATCACTCTTTTTCTGTACCTTCTGGGAATCAAAGAACCTAAATAGTCTAGAAGCCTTTCTCTGCAAAAGAGGGAGCTAGTACCTAAGGATCATTAACTGCTGAAAAAAAAAATTCTTTTGGAGCTAGAGAGATGGCTCATCAGTTAAGAACACTGGCTGTTCTTGCAGAGGACCTGGGCTCAGTTGTTCCCAGCACCCACATGGCAGATAACAGCCATCCATAAATCTAGTTCTAGGGGATCCAATGCCCTCTTCTGGCCTCTGTAGGCACAGCATGACATGCACTTACATACATGCAGGCAATACACTCATACACATAAAATAAAAATAATAAATTTTAAAAATTTAAAAATCAATTATCCCAGAACTCAGGAGGCAAAGACAAGCAGATCTCTGTGAGGTCAAGGCCAGCCTAGTCTACACAGTGAGTTCCAGGACAGCTGGAGCTACAGGGAGACCCTGTCTCAAAACAACAACGACGGGGACTGGAGAGATGGCCTAGCGGTTAAGAGCACTGACGCTCTTGCAGAGGACCCGGGTTCGATCCCCAGCACCCACATGGTGGCTAAGAACTGTCTGTAACTCCAATTCCAGGAGAACTCCAGTTCCAGGGGAATCCGAGACCCTCTTCTGACCTCCGCNTTCACTATGTTGTTAGGGATGACTCTGAACTCTTGTTCACTATGTTGTTAGGGATGACTCTGAACTCTTGTTCACTATGTTGTTAGGGATGACTCTGAACTCTTGATCACTATGTCGTTAGGGATGACCCTGAACTCTTGTTCACTATGTCGTTAGGGATGACCCTGAACTCTTGTTCACTATGTCGTTAGGGATGACCCTGAACTATTGCTCACTATGTCTTTCGGGATCGACCTGAACCTCTTGATTCCTATGTCGTTTAGGGATGACCCTGGAACTTCTTGATTCACTTACTGTCGTTAGGGTGACCCTGAACTCTTGATCACCATGTCGTTAGGGATGACCCTGAACTCTTGACCACTATGTCGTCAGGGATGACCCTGAACTCTTGTTCACTATGTTGTTAGGGATGACTCTGAACTCTTGATCACTATGTTGTTAGGGATGACCCTGAACTCTTGATCACTATGTCGTTAGGGATGACCCTGAACTCTTGATCACTATGTGGTTAGGGATGACTCTGAACTCTTGTTCACTATGTTGTTAGGGATGACCCTGTGACCTCTTGATTCACTAAGTCGCTTAGGGATGACCCTGAAACTCTTGCTCAATATGTTTCTTACTACCAAATTACTGGGGATCACAAGCATGTGCCAGGATGCTCAGCCCATAACACAAACTGTATACCATCTGTGTGAACATAAGCATAGGAAACAGTCCCACTACAGGCAAAAACCGCAGGAGTTCTTACTGGATAAAGAGAAATTAAGAACCTATCACTTTAGTAGATATTAGCTATAGTGCTCAGCACTGGGGGAAGCTGGGGAGGAGGCTTCGCTTACCAGAGTTAAGGCCAGGACTGGGGGGGGGGGGTGTGGACTACACAGTTAAGTTCGGGCCATTCCTGGCATCATCTTGAGGGTGGTTAGGGGAAAAGGGGGAGAGAGGGAAGGAAAAGAAAAAGAAGAAAAGTGACCCCTAAGGGTTCATTTGTCAGAGTGAGAGCCACTCAATGGATGACATGGGTGAAGGGGGCTGGGGATGTAGTCCATCTGGTACCACGCTTGCCTAGGATTTACTTGTTACAAAAGTCCTGGGTTCAAGCTGCAGTGCCAAAGAAAAACTACCTACCTTAATTTCAGCACTCCAGGGGAGTAGGATACATTGAGACCCTATCTTCAAAAATAAAAAACAAACCAAACAATCCCACAAGAAATGGCACAGTATATAGCACAAGAGTTAAGAGCACTGACCGTGTAGGTGGGGACTACACCTTTAATTCCAGCTCTCATGGCAGAGGCAGAAGGATTTCTGTGAGTTTAAGCCAGCCACTATAATCTGCATAGTGAATTCTAGACCAACCAAGGCCATCCAGTGACACTCTATCTCAAAAAAAAAAAAAAAAAAACAAAACGAGAGAGAGAGAGAGAGAGGGGACGGATGGAAGAGAAGAGAGAGAAGAGGGAGAGTTTGGAATTGTGGGTCCACCCCAAACTGAGTTCAAATTTTTTTTTTATGTGTATGAATGCATTTTTAATATTTTATTTATTTATGTGTATGATGTACTGTCGGCATGTTAGGTCTGTGCAACCCGTGTTGTGCAACCCTTCGGAGGTCAGAAGGCTTCCCCTGTGAAACTGAAGTTCTGGGAATGAGTTTTAGAGTTACAGTACGGTTCTCAAGCCGCCATGTTGGGTGCTGGGGATCGAACCTGGGTCCTCGTAAGAGCAGTTGGGCATTCTTAACCGCTAGGCCTGTGGGCTCCCACCTGTCATTCCAGTAATCCATAAGGTAGGAAGACTGCAGGTTTTGAGCCAAATCTGAGTTATATAGCAAGTTTTCAGGCCAACAAGATACCAAATTAAAAACTCTCTTCCAAAATCAAAGAAGTAGCCAGGTATGGTGCACATGACTTTAATTCCCAGCCACTTGGGGGCAGAGCTTGAGTGTGGGGGCACCAGAGGCAGGTGAATCCCTGAGTTCAAGGCCAGCTTTTTTTAACATAGTGAGTTCCAGGCAGCTAGGTGCTACGTAGTGAAGCTTGTCCTGATCTAGGAGGCAAACATGACCTAGCAAGTTATGTAACTTTCTCTGATCTCAGCCTCTTTTAAGAAAGTTTTAACAGTATTTGCCTCTTCTAGTTATTTGAAAGACTGAATGAACAAAATAAAATAAAATTTTATACTAAATACATATCGAAGATATAAATAATTTATACAGATAACATGTGTATATATACATATATATGCATTGTTATGTATACACACAGAAAGCTTAGATTTATGTCTGGCAGTATTAACTGCCATCTAAGTATGTTATTATTATTACTTTAAGTTACTAAACAGCCTGTCACTGTCCTACTTTGAAGAGGCCTAAATCAGATGCTTCTACCTGCTAACTCAGTCTCTGAGATCTAGGCATAAAGTCGATTTTATTTTCTATACTGTTCTCATTCAAGAAAGGCAGATTCTTTATGACCTAGATAATTAGTGTTTCAGCATAGAAAGAGAAAGGTTGTACCCAGTAGCATCAATGTCACTGTGCTATGTTCTTTTCTTATCTCTTAATTAGTTATGGGTTAACCTTCCCCATACACATTGAGTAAAGGAATGTATTTAGACTGGCCTCTGACTAAATCTTCTTTATTTTCTTACTCTAACTATTGTCAGTTCTGCTGTTACTGCTAGGAAGAAGCAAGCGTATTAGGGATGAAGGGGCCTAAGGCCGCCTACCTAGCATGCATCTGTGGAGCTGCAACTCTGCAAGAAGCTGTAGTACAAAGCCCTTCTGTCAGGGCAGCACACTAACCCCTGTGTGTCCCTCTCACATGAGCACAGACAGGGGCTGGAACCGACCTCCTCCTCCCACCTTTCCCAGAGGGAGATCCTGTTCACACCAAAGAAAGCCAAGAACATTTAGTTCAGGAAAAAGAACAGGTGGCAGTACCAAGAAGGAACAAAAACTGGTATTGTTCCAATTGCTGGGTTCTGTGGCAGGAAGAGAAGGCACAGGAGGAACCAAACCCTGAAAGCATTTCTCCTTGTGGGTTCCTTATGATTCCCATTCTTAATGAGGAAAAAGACCAAAACAAAAAACACCCTTTCAGGTTTCTTCTTAACCTTTTCCTTACATAAGGAAACCAAAGAAGTGTCTTTTTGACTCTCATGAAACAGTGAATTACTTTTTATAGGCTATTTCTTGGATGCAGTACAAAAGCAACAAGACTTTAATGACTGAAAGCAGGTGCTTCCCCACCCATCGTTCTTGGATCAAGTAGCAAACAATTCTATCCACATGAGCACATAATTATTTGGATTAGACTACAAAAACAATATAAAATAAAATAAGATGTGCCATAAAGACAAAAAAAAAAAAAAAAAGCCTTTGTGTTGACATCTACAAAATTGCAAGCTGTTGGCTTAACTATATTTTTTCCCTGAAACACACACTCTTGCCTTTAAGGAGAGAACAGCTGTTTACTTTTCTCTCAGAATATCCTAGCCTTATATCTAAAAGAAGTCCAAAGTAGAAAGAAACACTAAGGGATAAGAAAAAAACAGGGCTGTCATGGGGGGGCTGGAGAGATGGCTCAGCAGTCAAGGGAATGCATTGCTCTTACAGAGGACCCTAGGTTCGATTCCCAGCACTGGGACATGGGCAGCTCACAACCATCAATAACTCCAGGTCTAGGACGATCCGACTGCCTCTTCTGATCTCAGGCATTGAAACAACATGGGTGCATTTAATACATGTAGCAATATACTCATACACCATTAAAATAAAAAAATAATAAAATTATTTTTTTTAAAAAAAGGCTGTCACCAGGGGCTGGAGAGATGGCCCTAGGGTTTAATTAAGAGCTGCCGACTGCTCTTGCAAAGGACCCGGGGGGGGGTTCGATCCCCAGCACCCACATGGCAGCTGAAAACCGTTTTCTTAAAATCCAGTTCCAAGGGGGAACCTATGCCCTCTTCTGACCTCTGCGGCATTGACATGACATGGGTGACCAAATCTACATTCACACCACAGTACACTCATACACATTAAAAAAAATTTTTTTTATTTTTTTAAAAAAATAAGTTTTTAAAGGCTGTCACTAATCTTAGTGGTTTATGGAACCAAGCAAGGTCTTTAGAATGTCTTCTAGTCAGCAGATCAATTCTCATTCCCCACAGGTGTCCAGAAAAACCATCTGCAAAGACAAAATACACTCTATGCCCTGCCATTGTTCAATCTGCAGGATTCCCTTCCCAATCTGGGTTTGCCAAATTGTTTATTAGTTTGGCTTTCATGATCACTCTTTTTCTGTACCTTCTGGGAATCAAAGAACCTAAATAGTCTAGAAGCCTTTCTCTGCAAAAGAGGGAGCTAGTACCTAAGGATCATTAACTGCTGAAAAAAAAAAATTCTTTTGGAGGTAGAAGTGGCTCAATCAGTTAAGAACACTGGCTGTTCTTTGAGAGAGGACATGCGGCTCAGTTGGTTCCAACACCCACATGGCAGATTAACAATCATCCATAAATTTCTAGTTCTAGGGTATTCCAATTGGCCCTCTTCGGGCCTCTGTAGGCACAGCCGGATTCACTTACATACCATGCAGGCAATACACTCATACACAGAAAAATAAAAATAATAAAATTTTTAAAAAATTTTAAAAAATCAAATTATCCCAGAACTCAGGAGGCAAAGACAAGCAGATCTTTGTGAGGTGAGGTCAAGGCCAGGCCCCCCGAGTGTACACAGTGAGTTCAGGACACGTGCTGGAAGCTACAGGACGACCCGGCGCTCAAAACAACAAACGACGGGGCCTGGTAGAGTGATGGCCCCTAGCGGTTACGAGCTATCTTGACGCTCTTGCGAGGACCCGGGGTCGAGCCCCAGCACACCCACCTGGTTGGGCCTACGACACGTCTGTATACGCCCAATTTCCAGGAGAAAACCTCCCGTTCCCGGGGCATCGAGACCCGCGGCTGACCTCCGCGGCACGGCACGGGACACGGGGTTCACAGAACTGCATGCAGCCAGTACATGCCACGACCACATACAAAAGAGAAAAATAATAACAAAAAAAAATTTAAGGTAAAAAAAAAAACAACGACCAACAAACAACACCAACAACATAAAGAAAGAAACCAATTATCATTAGCTTTGTGTGCTGAAAGAATGTTGAAAGTTCTTCTTCAAGCCAGAGTAAGACTATGATCCTTTTAACATGCCAAATAACAAAGGATTTTTAACATTTTTAACATTTTATTATAAAAAAATCTCAAATATATCAAGAGCAGACAAAATAGCATGATAAACTACCATATATCCATCATCCAGCTTGAACAATCATCAGTTTGTGGCTAACCTTACTTCCTCTCTATAGCGCATGTACTTGTTCCACTCCCAAAGCATCCTAAAACACATGAATGATGCTTCTCATCTGTAAATATTTCAGATATAACTCTAAAAAATAAGAACTTTTTGTTTAAAATATAACCATGTACAACTTCCCAAAAAGGTAATAATTCCTTAACATAATCTGATGACCACTCAATTTAATAAAAATTCTTTTGGATGGGAGTTCATTTTGCTACAAGCTCTATGTAATCCACGATAGCCTCAAACAGCAATGTTCCTGCCTAAGCCCCCAAGTACTAGGATGAAACAGCTGCACCATAGGCCAGCTTATAAAATTTTTTTTTAATTATTTTATTTTATTTTATTTCTGTATGTGTATGAATTTCTGTCGGCATGCAGGTCTGTTGCACCGGTGTCGTGCAATGCCTCGGAGTCAGGAAGAAGAGTGTGTCGGATTTCCCCTGGAATTGGAATAATTTCAGACGGTTCTCGGCCCGCCATGTGGGTCGCGGGGATGGAACCTGGTTGTCTTCTTCGTAAGCGCGGTCGGCGCTCTTACCGCTATTTCTAGGCCATCTCTCCAGCCCCCTAAAGATTTTTATTCCCACTTTTGGGCAAACAGAACTGGTTGATTTCTCCCTTAGGACGCTCTACCTTAACATCTAAAACAACTACAAAGACTGGAGAAATGTCTCATTGGTTAAAAAGCACCGATCCGATTTGTCTTGCAGAAGGGACCCAGGACTGGGATTCTTCAGCTCCAACAAGGTTCGCTAAACAAACATCCAGAATTCTTCTTCCAGGGGATCCAACAACCCTCTTCTGGCTTTCAGAGGCACTGCACAACATGAATGCACTTATGTACATGCAGGCAGAACACGCAATTTTTTTTTTATCTAGAAACTCCAAATTTATTTTTTTAAATAAGGCATTATTATGTTATAAAGCTTGGTATTATTTCAGTGATAATTCAAACATTGAGTTTCCTGGGAAAAAAATTCTATTCTTAACCATTTACAGGGTAGAGTAAGCCAAAGGGGAGCAAAGGACGGCAGTACGCGATATGTGTGATTACAAACATTTTTTTGTGCGGCTGTGGGTATTGGTATACATTTGCAGGTTTCCAATTCTAGTGCAGGCAATCTTTCCCTTTCCCTTCCCCCCACTCCACCCCACCCCATCCCAGCACAGGGATTCAGGCCAGGCGGCCAGAAACGGGCGGCCAAGTCGGGCCGCGCAGGGGGCAGGCGGGGGGGACCAAACCCGCCACAGCCCCTCCGTCCAGCAGGGGGGGGGGAGGGGGGGAAGGGTGGAATTGGGGGGAAGGGCGGGAGGAGACTGGGGATCAAACGAGGGGCCAGGCCGAGAGTGCGGGAGGGCACAGGCCCCCCAACGCGCAAAAGCCGGAACCAGGCGGCCGGCCCCTTGCGGCCGCAGGACGGGTCCTAGGCGTAGAAAAGGGGGCCACAGGAGGAGGGTACACCACAATTTGGGGAAGGAGAAAAGCATGCCACGGCCAGCAGGGGGGTGCAGGCCCGGGGCAAAAGCAAAAAAAAAAAAAAAAAAAAAAAAAAAAAGGCCAGCAAAGACAGACATAAGGAAGAAGTAAATAACAAGTAATAAAAGAAACAGCTCAAACCATTGCCCCAACAGGGAACCGAGAACCATGGCCTTTAAGGTTTCTTCAATGACACCAATCGATCTGTAATTAGGCCTTTAATTACATTCCCTTGATAAAACCCCACATTTTTTTTTTTTTACTACCAAACTGGAAGCATTATGGTCATCAAAACCTATCTATCACACTTATTCCTGCTATCAATGCAAGCCAGACAGACACATAAGCAGAAACAACAAGGCTTCGAGACAATGAATAAAGACAAGGACAGGCCAAAACATAGTATGGTTTTTAATAGGAAAGGGAAACCAATGTTGGTATTTTATACAATATAATGGTCAATTTACTCACTTTGCCACACTAAAAGATGCCCGGGCCTGCATCACTATTGTTTTTTCTCTTTTTTTCACTTTCTTGGTTTTTCCTCTTTTCTCTTTTTTTTCTCTTTTTTTTATTTTATATTTCACTTTCTGTTCTTCATTTTCAAATATAAAACGTTTTTAAAATGGTAGGGATGGGGCTGGAGAGAGGGCGCAGGGGTTCGGTTAAGAGCACCGGGACGGGGTACAGCCGGGGGACCCAGGGGCAAGGCCCAGCACCCACCAGGGCAGCTAAAACCAGCGGAAACGCCAGGGGCCAGGGGAAGCCAACACCCTGCGCGGCGGACCTCGGCGCACGGCACAGCAGGGGGGTTGCACCAATACCGACAGGAGACAGGATCCGTCATGCACAGACAGGAAAAAAAAAAGAAAGTAAAAGTGGAAAAATGGAAATGGTATGGCGGATTTGCTAGTGTAGGGGTCTGAGGGTCTGGCCTCCAGGCGGGTAACGGGCAATCCGGTGTAACAAGGCCCACAGAAAGTCGAATGCGGCCATCAGATCCTCTGACAAAACTGGAGATATTACATCCCATTGTTAAGCTGAAATTGCGTGCGGCGAAGCAAAGCGGGTTCTCGGCAAGAGTAGCCAGTGCTTCTTAAACCGCCGAGTAGGCAACCTCTCCAGCCCGCAAAGAAAAACTTGGTAAGGAAACAAGGATCAGATTCCAGAGATCCCACTGGAGAAATCAAAAGAGGGAATTCTTGTGGCTATGCACAAAGATTCTGGGATTGTATAAGATTTAGACTGCAGGGGGCTGGCGGGATGGCCTAGCGGTTACGAGCCGCGAACGCTCTTGCAGAGGCCCAGGTATAACTCCCAACACCCACCTAGTGACTAACAACCATCAATAACTACAGTTCCAGGAGAACTCCATTTCCAGGGAATCTGAGACCTCCTTCTGACCTCCGCGGCATCGCACGACACGGGTGCGCCAGACCTGCACGCAGGACATTACATTCCTTACACCATAAAAATAAAATACATAGGGGGGATGGAGAGATCAGAGATAGCCTTAGCGGTTAAGAGCACCGCCGCTTCTTGCAGAGGACGGGTTCGATTCCCCAAAGCACCCACCCATGGCGGCTAAACGAAACCGTCTGTAAACTCCAATTCCAGGTGGAGAACTCCAGTCCAGGTGAATCCGAGACCGTCTTCTGCCTCCGCGGCATTGCATTGACATGGTGCACAGACCTGCTGCAGACAGTATTCATACATATACAAAAAAAAAAAAAAAAAAAAAAAAAAAAAAAAAAAAAAAAAAAAAAAAAAAATAAAATAAATAAATAAAACCAAATTTAAAAAAACGATTTGACCTTGCAATAACTTCTGATGGAATGAAAAAAAATCATGGGGCTGGAGAGATAGAGATGGCTCAGTAGTTAAGCAGCTCCGCTGCTCTTGCAAAGGGGAACCCCCAGGTTCGATTTTGAAAGCACCCCACCTGGCAGCTCTACGACACCATCTTTAACTACAGTTCCAGGGGAATCTGATGTACTCCTCCTGACCTCCCCAGCATTGCACCACTGGGTTGCACCTAACCTACATTTGCAGGCAGTACACTGATATACATTAAGAAATAAAAAAATCAATAATAGGGGGGCTGGAGAGATGGCCCCTAGCGGTTTTTTAAGCTTACTGGACTGCTCTTGCAGAAGGACCAGGGTTCAAATCCCCAGCAACCCACATGGTGGCTGAGTAGAAGAAACCCTCTTCTGATCCAGTTCCAGGGGAATCTGACACCCTCTTTCTGACTCCGTGGCAATTGCACAACACAGGGGCATCAAAACCGCCATTGCAGACCAGTACACCCTCATACACTATTACAAAATAAATAAAAAATTAAAAAAATAAATAAATAATAAATGAATAGAAAATTTATTAAAAAAGGAAAACAAAAAACATGACTTCATGATCTCTTACATTATTCCTTGGCAGTCATTCCCCTTTTTATTTTGCATTATCATGTGTAAGAGGAAACTCCCAATTGTATTTTATTTATTTTATTTATTTATTTTTTTTTTTTGGTTCTTTTCAAGACAGGGTCACAGGGTCTCCCTGTAGTCACAGTGTCTGGATTTTTTAAGGGGTGCACCCCCACCATGCCAGCATTGTTGGAGCTTTTTTTTTTTTTTTTTTTGTCTTTTCAAAAACAGGGTCTCCTTGTAGCCCCAGCTGTCCTGGAACTCCCTCTGTGACCAGGGCTGGCCTTGAACTCACAAAGATCACCAGGCCTTGCCTCCCAAGTGCTAGGATTTAAAGACATGCGTGTGCCCACCACAACTAGGCTAAATTCCACATTTTAAAAAGGGGTGATAAATGAAATCCGGGAATCGGTGGCACACGCATGTCTTTAATCCTAGCACTTGGGGGATGGCAGAGCCGGTGGATCTTTGTTGAGTTCAAAAGGCCCAGCCTGTCTACAGAGTGAGTTCCCAGGACAGCTGGGGCTACGGAGAGACCCTGCCTCGAAAAAGCAATACAATAACTAGGATAAATGATTCGTTTTTTAAATTATGGAAACTTATTCAATGGTTACCATAGCCAAGGGGACCCCCAGTCATGATACTCACATCCTAGGGAGAAAGAAATCTACTTTCCTACTCTAAACAGCCTAGAATATAGTAGTGCACACCTTTAATCCCAGCACTTGAGAGGCAGAGGCAGAGGCAGACAGATCTCTGTGAATTCACGGCCCGCCTGGTCTATGCCCGCAAGTTCCAGGGCAGCTGGGGCCTATTAGGGAGACCCTGTCTCAAAAAAAGACCAAAAATTAATTTAATTAATTAAAAATAAAAAAATAACAACAGGACAATACACAGGTTATCCTCTGACAATGGCTAGGGAGGACAATGAAGAAAAGACTAAACTGGATTAAGAAGGATCAATGACTAATTGTTCACATCACTTTATTCCCTCTGCTTATCTTTCACAGTACCTAACAAAGGAACAGCCATTTGGTACAACTCAATACATTAAAGGATTTGTTTTCTGATATTTCAAATTTGCTCTAGTTAACAAAAGTAGACTAGCAATAAAAAAAAAAAAAAACCAACTAAAGTGCAACGAAAGTGGACTATCAGTAGAACACATTCCTTCTAACCCCATTTGAATAATCTACTGCTCTCCAAACACAGAAATTCTAGGACATTTTATACACAAAAACCTCCTTTTTCCTATTAGCACCTATCCACCCTGCCCGCACCTACCCCTCCCTACTAGCATCTACCTACCTCTACCAGCACCTCCTACCTCTATTAGAACCTACATACCCCTACTAGCACCTAACCACCCTGTTAGCACCAATGTGCAGCTTCCTTATACTAGCATTTGTTGGGTTTTTTTTTTTAATTACTAATTGTGAAGATTTGTTGAAGTAATCAATCATTCTCCTTTGCCTATAACAAAAAACACTCTGTCCTACTTCCTGGCACAGTAAAACTTCTATTACAATCCCTGGAAGAAGAACAAACTCTTCATAGCATACTAAGTACAGAGGACGGATTTCCTCCCCTGAACAGAGACAAATAAATAAGCCAACATGAGAGTACAGTTAAACCCAGTGGACTGGGGTGGACTGGAGGTGCTAGAGCAGATTCAATATGAATAAGAGCTCTGGGTAATGACAATTTAGGTTAGGAACTCCAAGTCATAATAGATGAGAATAAGCAGGGTTTTGAGAGGAAAGAATAACTTGTCTTCCACTTGTTAAATCAGAGTTGACAGGCATCAAGGTTCAGAGTAAACAGAGAGATAGGGTGACACAATTTCTTGTGTGTATATATGGCACACGAGCACCACAGCACATGTGCAGAAACAACTTATGGGAGTTGGTTCTCTCTTTCTACCATGTGAATCACAGGGTTTGAACCCAGATCTCAGGCAAATGCCTTTACCCAATGAGTCATCTTGACAGCCTGACACAAATTCTTTTAAACTAAAGTCATCACCAGTAAAATTGCATGTTAAAACTAAGGGTTAAAATTAATAAACAGATTTAATATCAAGTATCATAGGGAAAAACTACTTTCAACAGTATTTAAAAAATGGATGATAAACATGGTATTACAAACCACCATAAAGCAACTGTTTTTTTGTGTGTTTTGTTGTTGTTGTTGTTGTTTTTGGTCTTTTTGAGACAGGGTCTCCCTGTAGCTCCAGCTGTCCTGGAACTCACTCTGTAGACCAGGCTGGCCTTGAACTCACAGAGATCAGCCTGCCTCTGCCTCCCTAGTGGAGTGCTGGGATTAAAGGCATGTGCCACCATGACTGGCCTTGACTGCATTCTTAGCCCTTGGGTTGGTGAAAGCTAATGGCCTGCTAAATTAATGTACCTCAACATGTTTTATTCTGTCAGCCACAGGATGTCTGGTCTGACACAGAAGTGAGCAAAGAATGTATATTTCAGTGGCTAAAAATTGCTCAGGCTAAATTGTGAATAGGCTGTGGACTGGGCTGGAGAGGCAGTCCAGTGGTTAAGAGGCTGCTCCTGAAGAGGACCCAAGTTTGATTCCCAGCATATGGCTAACAATTCTAGTTCCAGGGGATCTGACACCCTCTTCTGTCCTCCACACATATGGTGCACTTACATAACATGCAGACAAAACACAATCATACACATAACATACAAATAAGCTCAGCAGTTAAGAATACTGGCTTCTCTTGCAGAGGACCCAAGTTTGATTCCCAGCACCTACATGGTGACTAACAACCACATGTAACTGTAGTTCCAGGGTAATCTGATATTTTCTTCTGACCTCCACAGGTACTCCATGACACAGGCACACCTACCTACATGCATTCATACACATAAAATAAAAGTAATAATAAAAAATAATTGAATTAAGGGGGCTGGAGAGATGGCCTAGCAGTTAAGAGCACGGACCGCTCTTACAGAGGACCCGGGTTTGATCCTCAGCACCCTCATGGTGGCCGAGAACTGTCTGGGACTCCAGTTCCAGGAGAACTCCAGTTCCAAGGGAATCTGACACTCTCTTCTGGCCTCCGCGGCATTGCACGACACAGGTGCACAAACTTGCATGCAGGCAGTACATTCATACACATACAGAAATAAATAAAATTAATTAAAAAAATAATTGAATTAAAAAAAATTTAAGGGTCTAGCCCAGGAGTGGTGGGGCATGCCTTTAATCCCAGTGCTTGAGAGGCAGAGTGAGGCAGATCTCAAAGACAGAGCCCCTCCAGGTCTCCATAGTGAGCTCCAGGCCAACTGTAGCTACGGTGAGACAATGTCTCGAAAGAAAGGAAGGAAGGAAGGAAGGAAGGAAGGAAGGAAGGAAGGAAGGAAGGAAG
>VZQC01001729.1:310350-324702 GCA_009823505.1 Rhizomys pruinosus | reverse complement strand
ACTTTAAACTTACCTACAGGGCTATAGTCATAAATACAGCTTGATACTGGCACTAAAACAGATTGTTGACCATGGAACAAAACTGAAGATCCAAACTTAGCACATACAATTTCAGCAACCTCATATTGACAGGGGGCCAAGAAGATACATGGAGGAAAGACATCTTCAGGCAGTGTGTTGGCAAAACGTATTGCAACTTGGATAAGAAGAATGAAATTAAACTCTACCTCTCGTGCCCTGTAGGAAAGGTCCACTCCAGATGGATCAAAGACCTCACGTGAAAAACCCCCAAACTCTGAAGGCATAGAGAAGAAAAACTGGCAGCAGACTACAAGGACATAGGCGTAGGAAAAGACTTCCTAAATAAAGACAGCAGTTGCGCAGATTTTAAGGTCGACAATTGACAATGGGACCCCATTAAACTCAAAGCTTCGGTACACAAAAGAAACAATCAGGAAGTAAAGAGAAAAAAAAACCCACAGAGTGGGAGGAACATTCAACCACAGAGATACAACTGACCAACATTGATTTCGAATATATAAACAACTCAAAAAACAAAGAAGAAAGAAAACAAATGACCCACTCATAGATGGAGCAAAGAGCTGATAGAGACTTCACAGAGGAGGGATTGGAGATGGCTGAGAAACCTCTTAAGATTGTTCAATGTCGCTAATTAAGGAAATGCAAAATCAAACCACTTTAAGAATTCATCTACCCAGAAATAAGCGTGGCTAGGATCAAGAAAACGAATGATACCAAGTGCTGGAGAGGTTATTGGGGGAAAAGGAACACTCATCCACTGCTGGTTATAATGTAAACTGGTATAGCCTCTATGGAAAGCAGTGTAGGAGAACCCTTGGAAGACTGGAATGAACTTGGCACCAGGACCCAGCCATAACACGCCTGGGCATGTAATCACAATACTCATCATCGCAGGGATACATGCACGCCATGTTTATTGCAGCTCTCTTCACAATAGAAAGGAACTGGAACAACCCAACTGATTAGTGGATAGAGAAAAATGTGGCACATCTACACAATCGAGTTCTATGCGAGTGCAAGAAAGATAACAGCATGAGCTTGGCAGGTAAATGGCTGGAGCTAGAAAATATCATGCTGAGTGAATTAGAACACAGTACCAGAAAAACAATAGGAAATGTTATCACCTCACTGTGGATGCGTAGCAACCAATGACCTAATTGTATGCAAACTGAGCAACGTCAATGTCAATGTGATCTGAAAACAACTGTGCGCTTATAATGTGAAGCCCTTAAAAATAAGAACAAAAAAAGAGAAAAATAGAAAAAAATAAATATAATTTTGATGAGGGTCATAAAAAGTTAACTACATTAGATGAGATCATTGCAAATGTTTAAATTACAGTCAATAAAGTTGTTACTCAAAACAAACTAAAGGCTTAAAGACTCAATTGTGTCTGTTCTTTCTCATAGACAAAGTCCAGCAATAGTAGCAACAACATAAACCATGTATTTTGAAAAGTAAAAAAAAAAGACATAGAACATTAAGGAAATATAACAGTAAGATAACCAAATAAGATCTGGATGTTACAGTTTCATATTATATATACTTTAATCATTTTAATTTTAGATAAGCTAATAAAATTGTAATTAGTGTCCCAGAAAAAAAAATTATGAGAAAACTGGATACTAATAACATTTGAAGAGATGACTCATTTTTTCTGCAAAGCTGATAAACAATAATAGCCTTTAGATTGATGACATTTGGGACAGCTAGACTGGTGGCACAGGCCTGTTATCTCAGCTATTTAGGATGCAGAAGCAGGAAGACTGAAAGTTCAAGTCTAGCCTGGGCTATGGAGTGAATTTAGGGCCAACCCAGGTAATTTAATAAGACTCACTCTCACACACATGGACACACATACACTGCAAAAGAGTTCTGGGAATATAGCTCAGTGGTAGAGCACTGGCCTATCATGCAGAAGTCCCCACTACCACCCCTCCCCCAAACAAAAAGACATAAGAAGTTTAGGAAAATGTAAAACCCTAAGAAGAATAAATAGAAATGACACATTAAGGTATATAGCAGTGAAACCAATAAAGTAAAAATGCAAAGAAAACAGGTAAGGTGTAAGGCCGTGAATGAATGAGGAGTTAGAATAAAGTACAAAGACAGGCCAGGTGTGGTGGTGCACACTTTAATCCTAGCATTTGGGAGGCAGAGGGAGGTAGATCTCTGTGAGTTCAAGGCCAGCCTGGTCTACAGAGTGAGTTCCAGGGCAGCTGGGCTACAGGGAGACCCTGTCAGTAAAAAGACCAAAAATAATAATAATAATAATAATAATAATAATAATAATAATGTACAAAGACACATGAAAATGCCATAATAAAAGCCAGTTCTTTGTATGGTAACTTAAAAAATAACTAAGTAAAAGAGAGAGAGAGAGAGAGAGAGAGAGAGAGAGAGAGAGAGAGAGAGAATAGAAAAAAGAAAAAGAAAAAGAGAGAGAGAGTAGGAAGAGGAAATTTATTCCACTCAAACAATATTGAGAAGTGCAACCTTCAAGACACGGCGAGGTCACAGTGCTGCCAGTCCCTTTGTGCATGTGCAGTGGTTATTATCATGAGGATGAGACATCGTGACATTGGCGACACAGGGAGGTGTTCAGCTCCCTCCTGCTCTGGGGCACACCCCCATGCCTCATGACTCCTGACCAGCATTGTGTAACATACTTGCCCCCAGCTTGGGATTTTCTGGCCTTTTTGCTACAACTATGAGCCAATTAAATTTGTATATTTTAAATTTTAGAAATTAAAAAATAATACCAGGATGTAATCTTATAAGCAGCCAAGGTGGAAAGTACACTCCAAATGAGCAGCAGTAAACTTGAAATAGTGGCATAGGTAAGAACTTTCTGAAAAGAACTCCAGTAGCGTGGTAGCTAGCTCCAAGAATCAACAGGTGGGAATAAATGAAAGGAAAACGTTTCTGCACAGCATAATAAACTATTAGCAGAGTGAAAGAGAGTTCACAGATGGGAGAGAAGGTTTACCAGCTGTACTTCCACCAGGGACCAGTATCCAGAATTTATCATGAACTGCAGAGATTAAACACCCCAAATCCGAAAAGGCCAATCAACAAATGGGCAAAGGAAATTGACAGCTTTCAGAAGAAACAATAATAGCCAATATGCAATTTTTGTTGCTGGTGCATATTTATAGCATAGTATATATATATATAACTTTATTTTTCTTTTTTTTTTAATATGTATGAATATATTGCCTGCATGTGGTGGGTACACCTTGTCTCATGCAATGCCTGCAGAGGTCAGAAGAGGGCACTGGATCCCCTGGAACTGAAGTTACATTATGGATGGTTTTTAGCTACCATGTGGGTTCTGGGAATTGAACCCAGGTCCTCTGTAAGAGTAGTCAGTGCTCTTAACTTCTAAGCCATCTTTTCACCCCTTGTTATATTTACTTATTTTTATTTTATGTTTGAGTGTTTTGCCTGTGTAAGTACTTCAAATGCATATAGTGCACACAGAGGCCAGAAAAGGGCATCTGCCTCCCCTGGAACTGGAGTTAATAACTGTTGTGGACTTACTGACAGTGCTGGGAAACCAACCCAGGACATCTGCAAGAGCAGCAAGTGCTCTCTAGCCCCCTTAATCTGTTTTTATAAAAATGCTCCCAACCCAACCTAAGGAACTTTTGGCATTTGATGTCAGCTGTGAGGGGGAGAGACAGTGTCTTATGGGGATGGGACTCTTGGTGGGCTGATTGGATGGACCCACACTGAAGGACATTTGGGCAGATAAATCGTACTCTATAGGTCATGTTATATAAAAACCAGTTCCTTAAACGGAGCTGAGGCAGTGCTGGAGGTGCAGATTGGGAGGGGAAATACCCAAGGGACTCCATATCCTACCACAGCGACACTTGCACATGTTTATTGCAAGGAAATGGAACCACCCTTGATATCAATCCACAGATGAATAGATAATGAAAATGTGGTATGTAAACAAAATGGATTATTATTCAGATTTGAAGAAAAAATAAAATCACGAAATTTGCAGAAAAATGGATGGATGGTTCAGACATAGCCTCACTGGGACCCGGGATCATTGGTCAGGCAAAACTGGCTGGCCAGTGAACCCCAGGGATCTGCATTTCCCTGCCTCCCCAGTGCTGGGATTTCAAGGGTGACACAGCCATACTCAGCTTTTTATGTGGATGCTGAGAATCCAGCATTTACCAACTGAGCTGTCTCCACAGCTCCAACTCCCAGCTCTCCCTGCCACTCTCCTGTTGCTTCTACTTACCTACATGTTCTTCCTTTACTGACAAAGGAACAATCTTCTCTTCATATCTTAGGGGGTGAGCCATGGACACAACCAGGTACTGGAGTCCCAAGGACTTCACAGTCTTCAAAGAGATGGTGACTATTTTAGTGACAGTTACTGTGCCA
Organism: Rhizomys pruinosus; assembly: GCA_009823505.1. Taxonomy (NCBI): domain Eukaryota; kingdom Metazoa; phylum Chordata; class Mammalia; order Rodentia; family Spalacidae; genus Rhizomys; species Rhizomys pruinosus. The sequence continues at coordinate 320,253 of VZQC01001729.1, read as the reverse complement.
TTTGTGTTCTGAGCAAGGTGTTCTGGTGGATTCGTTAGGACTACTGAAGGGTAAATGGAGATTTTAGGAGCAGGCTTTCCCGCAGCTGAGCACTTAAGGCTAAAATGATCTTCTGAGTCAGAGATGTATTGGAGTTCCGTTGTTAATTCAGATAAAGCTGAGGCAGAAAAAGAGAAATAAAATTAAATACAAAGTAAGTCATACAAAACTCTCTGCTGTTAAAGGCTGGTTTCCCCAAATTTTTTACATGATACTTAAAAGCCAAAAACCTATTCCTAATGGATATTTCTCATCACATTTTATAAAAACCTCACAATACCCTTTCTTCTACTCCTTGACCAGCTCTTTGAATTGAGAGGTATATTGCTGGTTCAACTTGTAATCAATCAGAAAATTATATAATATACACCTCAACACCTTACATTTATAGCACAAGTACAGTAACATTTTGCTCATTTGCAGTGGGAAACCCCCACCCTCTTGTCTTCACCTTCCTTCATTCTCCTTTTCTTTCCTTCACTTTTATTCTACTCCTTATTAACAAAATCCTAATTCTCTTCATGAGTTTTATCCATTGGATGGAAGCCAATCTATTGGAATGTAAAGAAATGAACAGAGCCAGGAGAAGATCCTGGTTTTGTGCATGATCACCCCTGGCTTCCGTTCTCTTTCTTCTTTGTAATGAATGACCTGACTAATCTCCATCAGTTTTTCATCCTCTAACTTCCTTTCTCTAGGCAATAACTTTAAAAACATAATCCATGATTTTTGCCCCCATAATCAGATCCTAGAGAAAAAGAGTATATACTTAAAATATTAAGGCAGGTCTGTCCTCCGTGGCTGCCATGTGGAAATGTGTTAAATAGACACTTGTAACATGCTTCATCTTCAAATGTCACCTCCTGAATAGTTATGAAGGATGAGCTGGGTTCGATGATCTTGCAGTGCAGCCTGTCTACATATGGGGGAAGAACTTTTTCCCCATATGTATTGCTGTAAGTGCCAATATTTTGTAGCGAAGAGCCTTGGACCTTCTGCCATGTAATTTGTAAGACATCCACCAGAGTTGTTAGGTTGCAGAAGATAGTCACATTTCTTCCCAGCACAGCTGTCTCATTATTGATATGCTTTATTTTCTGTGAAGACTCTGAAAATGAGTGTTAAGTGTTAAGAGAAATATACTTCCCTATTACCCATAAAGCTGGGGTAATCCACCTTATGATTATTATTTAATTAGCCTCTTATACTCAATATAAAATGAACTATACAGCAAGACATGGAAGTACACCAGACTGATTCAATAGGATTGCGAATTCAAGACCAACCTGTGATACATTTTTATTGAGAGTGTGCACATTTTATCCACTTTATTGAGATGGTTTATAAATAAAAAAGGAAAAGGTCAGCACCACGAGAGATAAGGACAGAGAGAGAGAGAAAGAGAGAGAGAGAAAGAGAGAGGTTTCTTGTATAATATCATCTAATTAAGATTTATTTTAGGATAAAAATTAAAATGCGCACATTAATCAACATAATGAAAATTTTATATATGTTATATATACACACATGATAAAGACTTGTATGCTAACTTTATCTCCTCTCAATGATATGAATAAATCCAACCATATATTATTGAATCAAAGAAACCAGAAACAAATGAATAGATGTTAAATGACCATATGTATTTTTAAAATGTCAAGACAGATAACTACACTATTCCACACCTGGCTGGAGAGTTTATGTACTTAAAACCCTCCTTATTCCTTATCAAGGAAATTTATTACTTAATTATCAAGGAAATACAGGTTAAAATGAAGGTTACACATGCACCAGATGTCTACAATGAAAGACAAACAATATCGTTTGATTGTAGAAACAATATACCATACATACACTGCTGAAGAGAATGTAAACTTTTTAGGCTACTCCATGAAACCATTGGTAATATCTTAGTATTAAACATTAGCCTATCTTACAAGCAGCAAATCTACTCTAAATATATACCTAATAGAAACACATGTATTTGTTCTCCAAAGATATGAACCAAAATGTTTATAGAATACTATTTGTCATAGTCAGAAACTCAATTACAAATCAAGAACAGATTTTCTATCATGCTCCAGTGGATGGCCTCATACCCATGACTTGTTTGGGTCATGGGACAAATTGGATTCGTTTGGGTCATCACAAACAAAAAGAAGTTGGTGGGGGAGGGGAGGAGTGGGGAGGCAAAGAGTGAATCTGGGAGGAGTTAGGGGAAGACTGTGGGATGAATATGATCAAAATACATTGTCTGGAATTCCCAAAGAATTAATGAAACTATTATGTTAAAAAAAACAGGTTCTATAGATAAATTAGAATATTTACATAAAGTAATATTCAGAAACGAGATTCTCCTCTGAACTTCATCTCCTCTCAACAATATGAATAAATCCTACCTATATATTGTTGAATCAAAGAAACCAGAAACAAATGAATAGATGCTAAATCATCATATGTATTTTTTAAATGTCAAGAACAGATAGAATAAGCCCGGATTGTTACGATACAGAGATCAAAAGCCTAAATAAGGTTGTGATACTATCATTTCCCTATATGTCTGTTTTACTTAAATATGAATGTTTAGACCCCAACTGCTTGCACCTGGATCCAACTTACTGGTATTATTTTGTCTTTCTTTCATTCACTTCATTATCATGCTCAAATTACAAGTAGCATTTTCTCGAATATGGTTCAAAATGAACCCCCTGGCACTAAATTGTCTAGATAATACCACATCTCAAGCACAAGTAACACATTATTGTGTAAAGAGACATTTCATCCATCAGTCAAAGTTCTGTGCTGGGGCTTTACCAGGACTGAATTTCTAAGACTGAAAATGTCTAGTAATCTTTTACTTTCCTAAGCCTCAGGCTTTTGATCTCAAACATGGGCTTCATGTCACCTGACTCACAAAGTGTTGAATAAAATAAAAACATGTAGGTGGTCTGACATTTATAAATCACTACAGACATTTTAGTTTCCATAGATAATTCAGTTCTTGCCCTTGGGAAAGGACTGACCCGCTAATATATCAGAAAACCCAAACTAACAACAGAAAAAGAGTAATGACCAATCAATCCATTACTGTGTCATAACAATTTCTATACTGCTTTGTCCTACTCCATTATTTGATATATATTCTGAGGTATATTCTGACACAAAAATGATTTATTATTTTTATTTGGGTGCTGGGGATTGAACCCAGGACCTCACTCAGGCTAAGGCACAGCTTTATTACTAAGCCTCAGCCCTTCTTTGGAGATTACCATGTTTTTTGTTTCCTGAATTCTTTAACACTGGCTATTGCCTTAACCTGAACAAAACCAATGAATTTAGGTAAAAATGTATTTTTTAATCAATCATTTTGAAGGAGTAGAAGATAAAGACAGTAAAACAATATTTTTTGAATCCTTAAAGGATATCAACTTGTAATGACAGATAAAACCACAAAGTTAATAAATTATAGACTTGTCAATGTAATTGGAAAAATGTCTGAATGACCCAGAAGAGCCTCAAAACAAGTCAGTCTCAAAGCATAAAGGCCTGAAGGCTGTTTGACTATGCTCATAGGATGTACTTCAAAGAGACAAAAGAAGTGTCCCGAGAGTCCCTTTGCTTCTAAATAGTCTGTAACCTTTATGTGTAAGAAAAACAGACATACAGGAAAGTATCCAGTTTGAGCAAGTTGTACATATCTTAGAAGCATCTGCTCTTCTTTGTGTGCCTGCATAAAAGTAAACTGTCTGTCAATTTGCCACTGACTTCCAGCCAAACATCTCTAAGAGAAAATAGTTACCTGCCCAGTGTGCACAGAGGGGAAGCATCAGGAGCTGGAAAATTACATGGAGTGGAGAGTCCATTGAATCTGCTGACAAAAGCCTTCACTGACAGTTAAAATACCTTGTCCTCAAGCTTTTCTTAGGAGCTGGAACTGAGTATTTACTTCCAGTTTCCACACCAGCTTTCTCTCATACCACTGTTCCTCTTTCTTCTCAGTGCTCATCAATGGAATGCTCTGTGTGGTCTGATTTTGTCTTCATTCTTTTTTGTGCTGGCATCACTGCTGAAAGTTGAGATGATAAAAATTCCCAGAAGCTGAAATACACTTGTGAAGCTTCATTTTCAGCAATTGCTAAATCTCAGGAATACAAAAAGGTGAGCTATTTTTTTTTTTTTGTCTTTTTGAGACACAGTCTCCCTTTAGTCCCAGATGGTCTGGAGCTCACTATGTAGACCAGGTTGGTCTTGGACCTCAGAGATCTGCCTGCCCTTACTTACCAAGTGCTGGGATCAAAGGTGGGAGCCACCACACCTGGCTATTTTTAAGGAAAGGGCTTCAATATATGCAACCATAAGAAAGACAAATATTTGTTCACAGGGATAAGCACCTCTGATCCATAGCCTTGGGGCACTTTGCTTCCACTAAGGTGAATCTAAGGGAGATGTTGCCTTATCCATTTATTCCTACTACCTACTACCCAGTCTATTCCCAGTAAGGCAGCATCCAGCACCTCACCTCCTGTGTGTAATTTGTGTCCAGGCATATTCTGGTAGAAGAAGATATTAAAATATAAGATAATGGTCTTGTTTGAGATTCTAGAAGGTGTTCAGGAAAAAGAATGAGGCTCTGCACAAGGTCATATACAGTCAGGCCTTGAGCCTGGCTCATTGTTGCTTTAACATAAAATATGAAAGGAAAATAATATCTGTCAGTAGCCTTCACAAATATATTTTCAAATGTCATTAAAGATCTCTACAATGAAAATTTCAAAACTTTAAAGAAAGAAATAGAGGAAGACACCAGGAGATGGAAGGACCTCCCATACTCATGGATTGGTAGAATCAATATTGTGAAAATGGCCATCTTACCAAAAGCAATCTAGAGATTCAATGCAATGCCAATCAAAATATCCATGACATTCTTCACAGAGCTTGAAAAATAGTTATTCTAAAATTCATATGGAATAACAAAAGACCCAAAATAGCCAAAGCAATGTTGGGCAAAAAGAACAACACTGGGGGGATCACCATAACTGATCTCAGGTTACATAAAAAAGCTATAGTCATAACATAAAAAAGCTATAGTCATAAAACCCACAAGATACTGGTACAAAAATAGACATGTACATCAATGGAACACAATACAAGACCCAAACATGATTACATGCAATTTCGGCCACCTGACATTATAAAAGCATGTCGAGAACAATGGAGGAAACACAGCACCTTCAACAAATTATGCTAGCAACACTGGATCTCCATATGCAGAAGAATGAAATTTGGACCTTATCTTTCACTGTGCACAAAAGTCAACTACAAATGGATCAAAGAATTCAAAATAAAACCTGAAACTCTGAAGCTGCTAGAAGGAAACATAGGCAGTACCCTCCAAGATATAGGCACAGAAAAGGATTTTCTAAATTGAACATCAGCTCCTCAGGCATTAAGACAGAGAATCAGTAAGTGGGACCATATCTAACCACAAAGCTTCTGCACAGCAAAAGAAACAACTAAGAAAAAGGAAACTCACTGAGTAGGAGAAATTCTTTACCAGCTCTACATCTGACAGAGGATTAATATCAAGAATATACAAAGAACTCAAAAAACAAAGAAACTAGAAAATAAATGACCCCAATAAAATAGATCTGGAACAGAGAGTTCTCAAATGAAGAAATAAAAATGCCCAAGAAACACTTTAAAAAATGCTCAACATCCTTAGTAATTAGAGAAATGCAGATAAAAAGCAGTTTAAGATTCCATCTTACCCCAGTCAGACTGGGTAAGATCAAGAGAATGAACAAATCCAAATGCTGGTGGGAATGTGGTGAGAGGAAAACACTGGTGGGAACGCAAACTATTTTTACATTTTTTATTGAAATTTTGTGCAATTCATACAACATTTCTCAGTCCAACTCATTCCCCTTTCCGTGCCCCCCACCCCACCTGAGTCCATGCATTTTGCCATACATGTCTTGCATCTTTTTTTCAGTCTTTTTAAATTTTTCTATGCAGAGGTTTATTGTTGTGGGCTGAAGTTTACTGTTTCAGTCAGTTCTCTGATCCAATCCTTTTGTTGTTGTTCCCTCCAATTTGTATTGCTCCAAAATATGTATATATAGTTGTCACACATACACCAAAATTATGACATCTGAAAGTAAACTATATGTTAATTCCGCATGTTTAGGAATTCACATTTTCCCCTTTAATTTTATATTACTCTAAAGTATGCATACATACCCTCCACCCATATACCACAATTACAAAGTCTGAAAATAAGTGATAGGTTAATTCTAGATCCCATTAAGGGATTCACATTACAGTAGCACAGTTACTTTCAGGAGATATATATATATATATACATATACCATTCATTGTTTTTCTGGGACTGTGTTACTTCACTTAGCATAATGTCTTCTAATTCCATCCATTTACCTGCAAAGTTCATGATGTCACCTTTCTTTACCGCTGCATAGAACTCCATTGTATTTATGTACCACATTTTCTCTATCCATCTGTTGGCTGAGGGGCACTTGGGTTGGTTCCAGTTCTTCACTATTGTTAAGAGAGAGGAAATAAACATAGATGTGCATATAGGCAATGCAAACTTCTACAATCACTATGGAAGGCAGTGTGGAGAACTCTCTAAGAACTAAAAAATGGATTTACCACATGATCCAGTTATACCATTCCTTGTCATATACACAAAGGACTCACCATTCTGTAGAGATACCTGTAAAGCCATGTTTGTTGCTGTTCTTTTCACAATAGCTAAGAAATTGAAACAACCTAAATGTCCCATAACTGACAAATGGATAATGAAAATGTGGTACATTTACACAATTGAGTTCTATGCAGCAGTAAGAAAAGATAAAATTATGACATTTGTAGGTGAATGGATGGGACTAGAGACTGTTACACTAAGTGAAGCAACACAAATGCAGAAAAGCAGGAGATACATGTTCTCCTTCATTTGCTGATTGTAGCACCAATACCTTATATGTGAGTATATATCCTGATGTAACACCAGGAGCCAGGAAATGGAAAGGATACACAGAGGTCTTGGAAAAGAAAGAACACAAAAGAGGATAGCAGAGAACAGATTTTTCCCAGGAGGGAGGTGGGGAAATTGAGAGTGTCCAGCTGGGAGGAGAGGAAAAGAGACATGCAAGGGACCATGGTGTGTGTGTGTGTGTGTGTGTGTGTGTGTGTGTGTGTGTGTGTGTGTGTTGGGGGTAGTCAGGAGAGGAGGATTGTGGGAGGTAGGTATAATTTGGGGGAGGGTGGGAATAATGAGGGCTCTGGGACTGAGGAGGGAAGAGGGAGGTCAGATGGGAGGAAAAAGCACAGAGATGAATGAACCTTAGGGGTCAGAGAACACGGAGGGAAACGTGGTGCCTCTGTAACTCCATGAGAAATGCACATACAGTATCTAAACGTTAGAGAACATGTGTACTCGGGGGCTGTGCAGGGAACACAGTGCCAGATGGAAGACACCTCCCTTTGAGTGGTTGAAGAGAGCAGTCCACAAGGCTCCCCGAATAACACAAGCTATTGCCAAACTCTTAGTTATGGCCCAGAACTAATAGCTAAGACCCTACTGCTGAAGATATCATATATTTTGGATACAGGACTTGGAGCAATGGATCAGGAATTTACCTGGGACTTTCTACCTGAAGTGTAGGTCTCATAATCCTAGATTATAATATGCAAACTGATAAGAGATCAATCAGTTGTTCAACCTAGCCCTAAAGTTTAATAACCATAAAAAAACGACCCAGGAAGCCATCTCCATTGTACCACAATGGCACTGTTGTCTCAGGAGCAATCAACAGCTACCTAAATGGACTTAGAGCCCTCTCAATGGGAGTGAACTCAGGCACAGGAAACTCAGGTAAATACACATAACTGGAGAGTACACAGATCCTAGACAAAACCCTAGCTGTGTCATAACTCTAGACAAATGAAATTTCTTACCATAAGGTAAATACGAATCCTTCTATTTACAGACAAGCGTACCATACACCACCCATCAAGGAAGCTGCTTTTTGCAACAGATGGAGGCTACTGCAGAGTTCCACAACTGGTCAGACACAGATAATATATATCTGAGAGATGCCCAGTCTTAGGTGACACATCTATAGTTGAACCTCTGCATCTAAGTTTTATAGACCATAGCAGAATGAGAGGTAGATAAAAAATAAACCATCCCTCAAGCCTCCCCAGTTAAGCTTCCTTACACAACAGCATGTGATACATACAGAAAGTCACAGCTGGCCATGTTTTGGAGAATGAGACTGCAGAATGTGTGTCCTGGATAGGACTCCTGTAAAGAGCTTCAGCCATCCATTGCGGAAGATGGGGTAGAAAGATTGTACGAGCCAGGGCTGGTACATGAACACAGGAGAGCAGAGGGTTTCAGGCCAGAAACCTTGCATACGTGAACTTGCTACAATGGTGGCTTTGAGCACAGGACCCATGCCAGCTCAGCTAAACAAGAGCCCAGAGGGGAGGGGAGAAATGGGTGGTGGGCCAGCCCTAGACTAAGAACTATTGACGACTAATCACTACTGGGTGAGGGAGAGTATGCCTTACTTACTATCTCTAGAGGAGCTGACTAGACTTCTGTGGATGAATTTGCACTGAGAGACATCTGAGTACAAATGCTGGACTGGATAAGACCTAGCATGTATGGCAGGACACATGAGGTCTGGTGAGGGGTTGAATGGGTAGGGATGGGGGAGGGGTTCTAAATTTGATTAAGAACCTGTAGTATGAAATTACAAAATCTCAATAAAAATTTTTAGAAAGAACATATGGAGTATATACAAAAAGGAGTTTTATTTAGTTTTAAAGAATGACATTAAAAATAAATAAAAGAAGAATGATATTCTGCCATTTGGTTGAAAATGGATGCAACTGGGTTGCATAAGCAAGATAGGCCAGACTTACAAAGCCAAATAAAACATGCTTTCTGTCCTGGCATATCTGAAAGAAATCGTCTTCATAAAGCCCATAACCACATACAGTATCTGTCAATATCAATTATCTTTCTTTTTTTTTAACTTTTTTTATTAATTTTATTTATTTCTGTATGTGTAGGAATGTACTGCCTGCATGCTAGTTTGTGCACCTGTGCCGTGCAATGCCGCGGAGGTCAGAAGAGGGCGTCGGATTCCCCTGGAACTGGAGTTCTCCTGAAATTGGAGTTTCAGACGGTTCTTGGCCGCCATGTGGGTGCTGGGGATTGAACCCGGGTCCTCTGTAAGAGCAGTTGGCACTCTTAACCACTAGGCCATCTCTCCAGCCCCTCAATTATCTTTCTATAAGCTCGTATAATGATTGAATAACCTAATTCCATCTTTAATTCAAGATATGCATGCAATCCTTATAATTTCCAACAAATTGATTAATTTAAGATAATCTAAGATTACTTAGACATAGTCTTAACTTTTATTTCATTAAAGCATCTACTTTATCATTTTTAAAATCTTCTGATTTCTTTCACTACTCACCAAAATGAATTTATAGTGTCAACTTGTGACTACAAGTTCCTTCAACAAGGCCTATTGTTCTGCAGTTGTAAGACTCTGTTAAAGGGCAGTGAATACTTCTCTGAAGACCAAGTGGCATTTGACAGATGTTTCTCAGCACTTGCTCTTTCTGTCTCCCAATTTTTGACTTCTCTCCTCTGTTCACTTCTTTTTATAGGTATCAAATACCCTCACAATCCCCTGTGTACTATAAAGTATAAAGAGGTGGCACATACCTTTAATCCCAGCACTCGAGAGGCAGAAGCAGGCTGATCTCTGTGAGTTCAAGGCCAGCCTGGTCTTGGACAGGTCAGGACAGCTGGAGCTGTCG
>VZQC01001729.1:257220-309406 GCA_009823505.1 Rhizomys pruinosus | reverse complement strand
AGCAGAAGTACCTGGTCTCTTTTTCTCCCATTTTTCCAGGACACTCCTGGGCTCTGGATGGTGACCCCTCCTGTAGTTTCTCCTTCTGGAAGTTGATTTTTCCCTCTAGTACTTGGTCTCTGAGCCTTCTCTTTCACAGAAACAATTGTAGCCACAGTGTTGAAGCTACAGTGCTGGCCATTCCTCTTGAAGCGTCCTCCTTTCTCTTGGCAACCCAGGACGCTCCCTAAGATCAACTGCCTCAGGGTGAATTTCCTCTCTATCTTGCTCACTATACATTTTATATCAATACTTTCTCAACTAGTCACTGTCCTGTAAATTATGTCTTTGAGTTGATGAGATACAGAGAGTAAAGAGTGTACATTGAAGCAATAGACTCTCTCTCTCTCTCTCTCTCTCTCTGAGAGAGAGAGAGAGAGAGAGAGAGAGAGAGAGAGAGAGAACATTCTGAGGCAAAGACAGGCACTAAGAAGGAATACAACTCTTCCCAGTGAGTAAGAAAGGTACTTTAAGAGAGTTCACTGAGGAGCCACTTTGGACTCTCAGTAGTAACTCACCCAAGGAATTGAAAACCTGGGTATTCTCACAGCCTCCTCTTTACCCATCTCTTTAAAATACCAAAGAACAGCAATGTTATTATTTATGAGCTAATCTAGCATGGAGCCTTTTCTCAGGAAAAGATTAGGATAGTGTGAATCAAAGTTGGGAAAGTCACCTAAGAATTTACTATGTACATAACCACATTGAAAGATAGGTATTGAACTTGTTAATTAAATGTATCTTTGGCCAGGCGTGGTGGCTCACGCCTTTAATCCTAGCACTTGGGAGGTACAGAGGCAGGTGGATCTCTGTGAGCTCAAGGCCAGCCTGGTCTACAGAGTGAGTTCCAGGCCAGCAGGGACTAAAGGGAGACCCTTTCTCAAAAAGACTAAATAAATAAAATGTATCTTTGCATTTCAGAGATAATCGGCATTTTTGTAATTTTCTGAAAGTGAATTGTTAGGAACAAATATATAAACACTAATGTTTTTAAATAATTTTAGAAATGAGAAAAGTTTGTAGGAATATATACTTCTATTTATAGTCTCAGAAAACCTGAATCTCCTCAACTGTATCAAATTCTCAAAGCACGTAGGAAGGTGTGACTATGATGTTGTGTGTTAATCCAACCACTATGATCCAGCCTGTTTAAGTCTTGAAATATTTGTAGACAACATTGGAAATATTATTCTAAATAATTTAACGTTGAGAACAGATATCACTAGTTGGTTACTTTGCTTTTCCCTATTGGTGGGGGGAGGGGGGTTTCTGGAGTGAGACTTTTAAACTATGGGTTCTCACCGGGAACATTTTATCATTTCCGATACCCAAACTACACCTCAGACCAATTAAACTAACCTCTGAGGGTGCTACACAGACATCAGTATTTTTTCTCTTCAAATTTCCAAGTGGATCCCAGTTGCTAATGTGGAAAATCTCTGACTTAAGAGACTCTGTATGTAGTCTTAAGCAACTGAGCTCTGTTGCTCCATTTCTGGATCTAGCTTGAATTCTTTTTTGTTTTTGTTTTTGAGACATAGTCTGATTGTAAGCACTCTACCAACTAGACACATCCTTATCTCTAACTTGAGGTCTTGGTATATTAAGGTTACTTAAGGAATGTTCATATTAGATACCCTTTGAGGAAAATGTGTGAGCATGCGTGTGGAGAAAGAGAAAGAGAGAGAAAGAGAGAGAGAGAGAGAGAGAGAGAGAGAGAGAGAGATCCCAAGCTCTAGGATCTGGTTTGATCCACACAGCTAGAGCTATGTTCTGGGAGCCTTATTGTTGCTTTCAACTTGGGCCACTCATTCTCCTCTTATACATAAACAATCCCACAGAACATCAAGTATGGACAGAACATGTGCATGCATGCTGACACACATCTTTAATTCCTCAGGAACATAGCAAATTTAATGTTAACTCTGGGCTCCAGGAGTCCCTGTCTCACCCCACAGAAAATGTATTGCCCGAATGAAGTTTAAGACTGTGTTGTAAAACTGTCCTTTTTGAGAAAAAAGAAAGCTGTTATTGTTATAAGCATAGATTGGTAATTGCTGTCAGGATAAGATAAAACAGAGGTAAAAAATTTGATCAGGTACCAGAACAGTCTTTCAGAAAGGTGTATGAACTGAGGGCAAAACTCTCAGTGTTCCATTCTGAGAGCTAAGTAACTTGCATTAGATTGTGGTATCAATGGTAGGTGAATGGTTACATAAAGACTTTTCAGATGTTTGGATGGATCCAAGGTGAATAATTGGGTCACATGTGGCATTATTTTATTCACTTGAAAGCATCACTAAAGGGAGAGCATGAGCAATCATTTGAAATTATTAAAGGAGAAATATGTGATTTTTTTTCTCTTTTAGAAAATAATTAGAAGGTCGCCAAGAAGAAAAGCACTATTTCCTTCCTTTTATCTTCTCTGAGTTTTACAGAGAGACTTCATTAGATTCAGGTAGACTGTAAAAAAAAAAAAACAACATGATGGAAGATTCCAAGAATTCAACTGCAGCCCACAATGTCAAACCGAATAGCCCATGGCTGGATCTTCTCAAGAGTGTGTTTCTGAGTACTCCTCGAGGCCTCCCTAAGATCATCCTGATATTATCTTTCATCTGTACTGTTGGAGGTAAGTCAGTCCCCCCCACCATGGATGTTTCGCAAATGCTATCATATAGAATTATCATATAGAATTAAGTAACAGGAAATAAGAATTGGTTCCTAAATTCATTTCTTAAATATTTTCAGTTGAAGGGATCACACAATAACCTGCCCCTGGGGGGAAATGTGTCCTGTTTAATATCCGTACCCTTTATTTTGGTCAGGTTCAAAAAATACATAGCTAAATTAGTACTAGGTCAGAGTTAGTGTTGAGCAACTAGAATAATTGAAGAAAATTGATAGAAAATATAATATTGGTGTCCCATGAATTCTATCTAAATAACAAATTTATACCTAGTTTTTATAAGAAGACTATAAAGACTGAAAATGATGGGTATTTTTGTCAGTACTTTGACTTAAGAAATATATTTTAAAAATCAGAAAAAATTGGGGCTGGAGAGATGGCCTAGCGGTTAAGAGCACCAACTGCTCTTGCAGAGGACCCGGGTTCCATCCCCAGCACCTACTTGGCGGCTGAGAACCATCTTTAACTCTAGTTCCAGGGGAATCCGATGCCCTCTTCTGACCTCCGAAGCATTGCATGACATGGGTGCACAAACCTACATGCAGACAGTACATTCATACACATACAAAGTAAAATAAAAAAAAATTTTTAAAAATTAGAAAAAAATTAAATTTAAGAAATGTTACTTACCAAACTTTATTTATTGCATTTTGATAAAGGTGAAAAACAAAGCTAAAATGATATTTGTTTTAGGCTCTGTCACATGCCATGTGTAACTAGTAATAGGTAACTAGAATTTTTCCGTTGAGCAAATTATAGCTAGGTTATCACTGTTACTTAACTAAATTTTATTAGAGCGAATTACCTCCTATCGCAGGATTTCAAAACTAAGCTAATCTCTGATTTATAGAGGGCATAAAAATTGCTACTAAGCCACTGACTTCTAGAAATACTTATTGAAGACTCTAAGAAGTAACCTCTACTATAGGAGATGTATAGTAGAATATTGATAAATTAGCAATCACATTAACTTTGTGTGCATCACAGTCTCAACTATGGGTAAATAAGAAACTAACAGTAGATACTATTCCACTTCCTAGGTATTAAGTAATACAATATTAAAGTTTTGTAGATATGATATTACATTGTCCATCATTAAAAAATCTATTTTTGCAGCATTTTTGAACATGCACTTGAAAGACTTTCCAATTCCTCTTCCGGTGATATTATTTTTGATTGGATGCTGTTTTGAAATCCTAAGTTTTGCATCTTTCCGGGTATGTATAACAAATGAGTAGCTGGGCGTGGTGGCGCATGCCTTTAATCCTTTAAGCACTTGGGAGGCAGAGGCAGGCGGATCTCTGTGAGTTCAAGGCCAGCCTGGTCTACAGAGTGAGTTCCAGGACAGCCAGAGCTACAGGGAGACCCTGTTTCGAAAAGACAAAAAAAAAATTATGAAACCAGTATTGTTACTTAGCAACACCCCCACATAGTTCGCTGTGTTGGAAACTCATCATGGGTGATAAAGCATGTTTAATTCTAATAGTAGAATGAAGGTATATATGAAATTTAAACATATATCAGTAATTGCTAATAAATGCTATAAAATAAAAATTCCCACAATTTTAATGATGTGAAAGAAAATTTATTTTGAATATGGTCAAGAAACATTTTCAGGAGTTGGAGAGATGGCTCAGCAGTTAGATTAAGGACACCAACCACTCTGCTCTTCCAGAATGCCCAGGATACATACCTACCAACAAGTGGCAGCTAACAATAATCCTTAACTCCAAAAGATCTGACACCCTCTTCTGACCTCTGCAACCATTGCATACATGGGTGCACTTACATACATGCAGTCAAAACACTCAAACACATAAAATATAATTACCGTTTTTTATAGAGAAGGAAAATTTTTAGTGAACATAAGCCTGCTTTTCATACGTCGGTATGATTTTGATAAACATTATGATAGAAAATAGTAATCCATATTGGAAGAATATTCTAAAACTAAATAAAAAGCCAGAAGATTTGACACACAAGCCTTGATGTTATTGATTTTAAGACAATTTCTTCCTGGAACTGTTTAATGTATAGTCTTCTTTTCTAAAACTAGTTTTAGAAAGTATATTATAGTTTTGTCAATATTCAATGCCCACAATTTTAAAATGTATATATGTTACTATGATGACTGCANAGGCAAACTAGATTTAATCAAGGCAGCAACATTAGGAACAACTGGAATCCTGTAGACAAGAGAGAATACTTACTCCAGGGAAGGTACACTGCATTCCTGACACATTAAATAGTACTCCAATCCAGGAATTTATGGCAACATTCTTGTATGAAAGACCATAGAGTAACTCGTTTATGTTACACAGGCCCTATATCCTCTGTTGCAGGTTCTGAACACTTACTATTATAGCTCAAATGCAGACATTCATAATATCTAAACAAAGAGGAGTAGCTGTGTCTCAATCACATGTTGTTTTTACAAAAAGAACAGTGCACCAGACTGGCCCATGAGCTGTAGCTAACCAGTGCCTGTCTGAGTCATTCGGGGCCTTGGGTGAGAATTGTTCTTACCATGATTGACTTTCATGAATTTACCCAATAATATTCAAAACACACAGAATATATTTACATATATATATATATATATGAACAGAACCTGAATCATTATTGTGTGAATTGTTATTGAGCCTATATAAGCCTGATTTTGACATAGAGTTTTATACTTTTTAAAAAAATGCACTTTATTTTTAATTACCCATTTGTGTGCCTGTTCGGAGTGTGTGCATAAGAGTGCAAATGCCTGCAGAAAGCAGAAGAGGGCGTCAGATCCCCTGGAGCTGGATTTACAAGCAGTTGTGGGCCACCTGACATGGGTGCTGGGAACTGAACTTGGATCCTCTGTAAGAGCAGTAAGCACTCTTAACTAGGAAACCATCTCTTCAGTCCCTTGACACAAATACAATTTCATGTGTGTCTAAAAGCTTTACTCTTTGCCAGTAACTCCTCCAAAGGAAAAGAACCTGTGTCAAGAACTGGGAAAGTGCCTATAATTTTATTTTGCAAATTAACAAGCCATAATTTCAGGATTCTAGAAAAAAACTCACACTGGGGCAGAAACAACAGACTTTCACAGCAATAGTAGTAATCACAATTGTAAGCGTTATCCTGTGAGTTCTCAGAACCCTGACAGCACAGGTAGAAAGTGAGAGGGCCAGATGCAATCTACACACAGGGTGGGCCGCAATAGAGGCTAAATGGGCTGAATTAGTGAATGTTGACTGGATGGGCATAATATACCTTGCTAATAACTACACACATCTGGAGAAACAATATTATTTTATTAACTACCTGCACTTTCCCATCTTTGTTACTGTGAGTCTTCTCATTCTTCTACAAGCATCATTTATACACGACTATTTGTAACTTCTGAAATTTATTTTTTTTAATTTATTATTTATTTATTTATTTATTTATTTATTTTTGTATGTGTATGAATGTACTGTCTGCATGCAGGTCTGTGCACCCGTGTCGTGCAATGCCGCGGAGGTCAGAAGAGGGTCTCAGATTCCCCTGGAACTGGAGTTCTCCTGGAATTGGAGTTTCTTCTGTGGATTCTTGTATATGGAATCCCACTTACTTGAAATCTTTTCATCCTCTCTTATACTTGTAAATATCCTTTGTATTCCCTACTGCCCATTCCAATACATTTAATATGTTTCTGATAGCTGTACAACTTCTGTAATTGCTAATAATCAGATGAAAAATCTGAATACCCAGCAGAGTAGAGAATTCAGCATTCATTTTACTATGTTGTATCTTTTAAAAGTTTTCTTTCTCTGATGCAAGAGAGGAGGGTCTCTGGCATGTGTTCTATAATACGACTTTCATATTACTAGATCCAGGAGTATGCAGATGCCATACAATGGATGGATCCAGACATATTTTTTGAAATATTTACACCAGTAATTATCTTTAATGCTGCATTTAATATGGATTTGTACATGTTCCAAAAGTTATTTTGGCAGGTAAGAATTCTTTTTTCATAATGCCATTCACTAGTGAACGATGTTTTTTTTTTTTTTTTAATTTTCAGATTGTCAAATTTTTTCTCTAAAATAGAAAACAAAGAAGAAGTATAGTTTTCCAGAGTGGTAAATTCAGCTTCATATTTAGCAAGCAAGCCATATATTAGCAAGTTTGTAGCATATTGAAAACTCAGGAGAAAATCATGGAGAAAAAAGGTGATTCTGAAATCTGAATGGCAGTACTTGATACCAATTATAATTTAACTCTAATAATCTGTAAGAGAAATACTATGAAATAAAAACAAAGTTGATAAAAAAATCATGTTCTAAATTCCCACCAACTAAAGTTACAACTGCCAGAAAAAAATGCAAAGCACACAAGGAAACTCACAAAAGCAGCTTTGATCCCAAATCACAGTGGTTGTTTTTATGTGGGAAACTTTGGCTGTATTGAACAAAAATCTTGGGATAAAATATCAGAATAGCTTTGCAGAAAGAGGCTATCACCTAAACTCTATTAGAAGCAACGTATTTTAACTTGAAGCCAGACATCCTGTTCAGACAAATAGCAAGAAAATAAAGAGAAGAGAAAGGAAAGAGGAAGAGGAAGAGGAGAAGGAGGAAGAGGAAGAAGAGGAGGAGGAAGAGGAGGAGGGGGAAGAGGAGGAGAACAGGGTTGTGAAAGTAGTTTAGATTGGCTTAGAGTATCTCTGCTGAGCCACCTGCTACATTAGGGTTGAGGTGAAGGGAGGGAGTTAGGCCCAGCAATGTGTCTCCAATGCCTGCTAGTCAGTTGTCCGTCTCTAGTAACCCCGGACATCTACTTTTCAAAATGGAATACAAAAACAGTCTGATTTTTCTACTATAATATATCTTTGCAGATACTCTTAATTACAGTTCCTGGCTTTGTGATCAATTACACCTTAATACTTTGGTATCTTCAGTCTGTAAATAAACTGTCTTTGAAGACGATCCCACGGTTATTATTTTCATCTGTGCTTATGAGTTCAGATCCTGTGCTGACTTCAGCTGCCATCAGAGACCTTGGTAGGTATCCTTTCTTTCTTTTTTATCTGCTTCGTCTTCTCTCCTCTTTTTCTTTTTAAAATATTTTATAATTTTTATGTCATGTGTATGAGTATATTACCTACATATATGTAAGTGAACTGGTGTGGCGCAATCCCTGTGGAGGTCAGAAGAGGACGTCAGATCCCCTGGGACTGGAGTTACATATGGTTGTTAGCTGCCATGTGGCTGCTGGGAATCAAGCCTGGGTCCTCTGCAAGAGCCGTCAGTGCTCTTAATCTCTGGGCTATCTCTTCAGCCCAGTCTTTTCTTTTTCCATATAAAAAATACTTTGTAACTAACTCACCTTGGAGTTAAGATCTTTTGTTTGCAGTATATGAATGATAGAGTGAGGGCCTGGACATGGAGTCCTAGCATATTCTGGATGTAATGGTTATGACAGAAGGAAATGCCAGTCAAATGTTGTCTTGAGTCATGTCCAGTATGGACTGGAACAGAAAACTGCTTAGAATCTTGACTGGACAAGCATCTACCTTGAGCCAACAGAAGAGTTCAGGGGCATTACAACACTGCACACACATTCTAGTGTCCTTTCGTTTGCTTGATATTCCATATCCTTTGAAGACAGTCCTTCAGATAATGTGGCTTTAAAGTGCATTTGTGGTCATTGCCACCACTGAAACAAAAAGTCAAAACCAACAAAATCACCAATCATATAGTGGCTGCAGCATATACTATTTTAGGATGGATAAAACCTACAGTTAGAGGCAGATACCTCTAATACCTTTAATTTACTCCAGAAGAGTAAAACAATCCAGAGCCCCATACAAGAAAAATAACAGCTCAGTTTTCTCCCCTTTTCATTTTTAATGATGAGAACTGAAAAACTATTTTAAATAGAAGATTAATATGGAATACTCATGGATGCCAAAAAATATGTGTGCAATAATAACACCCACATCTCAGTTTTGTTTCTACTGTATGGCCAGAGAGGGGCAGAGCTGCTGTTAACTAGAGATGGAGCCTGAGAGACATGTAAATATGTGAATCAAGGAAATCTGACTCAGACAAGGAGATTAAGAGAGTAAAAGAGCCTTGCATGATGGCACACACCTTTAATCCCAGCTCTTGGGACGCAGAGGCAGGTGGATCACTGTGAGTTCAAGGCCAGCATGGTCTACTTAGCAAATTCCAGGGCACTTGGGGCTATAGGGAGACCCTCTCTCAAAAAGACCAAAACAAACAAACAAACAAAACAAGAAAGTAAAGTGAGAGGGTATTTTATTGTACCAATTTGTTTTGTGGGACTGAGAATAGAATCTAGGGCCTTGAACATGCTAGGCAAATGTTCTACAACTTCCAGTGAGGTTTTAAAAGAAGGCTATGCTTTGCTGGGCTTGGCACATGTCTGTAACCCCTGGAAGCGGATTCTGTATCTATTTTAATTTCATACTCTTGTTGCCTAGCAATCCACTAATTTTCTAAACAGTCTTTGTTAAATTTAATTAATCGAATTGGCATATCTTGCAAGGCTGATCTCATAAATATTGGCCATCTGTCCATTACTTTTGGAATTTTATTGTTCTTACTTTGCATCTGCCAAAAAGTGTTAAGCCAGGTATGGTGGCAGATACCTTTAATCCCAGTACTAAGAAGGCAGAAGTAGGTGGATCTCTGTGTGATAGAGGCCAGCCTAGTCTCTGTTGAGAGTCCAGGCTATCTGGGGTAGTTAAGAGCACTGGCTGTTCTTGCAGGGGACCTGAGTTCAGTTGTCAGCACTCACCTGGCCAATAACCATCCATAACTCCAGGTGCAGGGGATCCGACGCCCTCTTCTAACCTCCGCTGACATTTTGTGATGCAGGTATACTTAAACATGCAGACAATGCACTCATATGCCTAAAATAAAACTAATAAAATATTTTTGAAAGAATGTATGGTAAAGTTAGGTAAGTTTTAATTTAACTAGGTTATCTAGAAAAATATCTTAATATTTTTCTTAGATTCTATGTTATAAAGCCTTAGCTTGTAAATTTACTTTATTCTTCAGTCATCACTATTTGTCCTTCCTTAAATCCATATGAATTATAAGAAATTCCCTTATGTAAGCCAAGTAATTAAAAATTTTAAATTGGTAAATTTCATGATATGAAAACTTTGAAAGAATGAATTCTCAATTATCTGACTTATGAAAACACAATGAACTGTAATTAACAATGCTTAATTATGATAGACTAGACTCCCAGTTTGTAAATGACTAAATTCCCTTGAAGGGGGTTTTTCAACGTGTCTATAGTTTAGATGCATGGGGAAATTATGACATACAAACCCACAGCAATGAATGTCCTCCAACTTGTTAATATAATTTAAACCATTAATGTGAAATTTTTCTTACCTAAAAATTTCTCTCTTTCCTTCAACATATATAGGTCTTTCTAGAAGTCTCACAAATTTAACTAATGGAGAAAGTCTATTGACCTCTGTTATATCCTTAATTATATATAGTGGTGTTGTGCAGATCAACTTCAAATACAAACACGTGAATCGAACTCTAGGTAAGGACTTTTTTAATTTCTTAAAATCAAAATTGTTATTTTCCCAAAGCAGTTGTGAATTCTGTAATATCTTAATATAAATTATGCTTATGGACATGAAATAGCAAGTCTTCGTAGAGTGAGTGAATCTTTAGTTTCTTGTGCTACAAGCCCCAACTGGAATATTACATATTTGACCATAGAATTTCTGAGATACTTAATCAGAAAATATGCCCACAGTTTAACAAAGAGAACTTTGTTGCTAGTCACTGTAAAGGAGTAAAAAAAAATGAATAAAGAAGACACTATGCTGAAGTTCATTAACTGGTTCAGCAATTAGTGACGTCCATTATGTGATAGGTCCTATAAGTTCACCATGAACATGACAGACAATGCCTCCTTGCATTCCTAGAGCTTATCCCACAGTTTTAATAACAAATCAGTAGGACAGAATCTTGTTGGGATTTTTGGTTTCTTTTCTTAGCTTTTCAGGGGGATAGCTTTCACAGGAATTTGCTTTGAGGCTTTTCCTGGCCTACACATCCAGATAGCCAGGAAACATGTTACCCGTTAAAATTTGTTTTCCTTTCATGGGTTGACAGTTTATCCAAGAATAACCTTTCAATCCTACTAATGAAGTACAAGCAATTAGATATACATGCATTTAAACAGTACTAATTATTATGGCCACTTTCTAAAGGTTCTACACTCTATAGCTGCTCAGGACAAAGGGACACCTGGGTAACACGGTCCAGAACATGAACTTGTGTGGGATATTTCAGATTCCATAATAGACTCAGAAGTATTTTTTTCTGTTTCCTAGCCATATTACATTAGACCCAGGATATTTGTTCCATGATTCTGGACTTCCTACTTCTTGGTCCTGTTTTCCCAAGATCACACCATTTGACTCACAGTAGACACTGAGAGGATGCAAGGGGCTACAGGAAGTTCTCGAACTGGCCCTTTTATGCTTTTAGTATTTACATTTATGTGTGTTACTGCATGTGTGTATGTGTATAATTAGATGTGTGCCATAACATGCATGTGGGTATCAGAGGACAAGTTGTGCAAGTCAGTTTTCTCCTTCCTACATTCAGGCCCAGGGGTCTGAATTTGGGTCTTCAGTTACGGAGGCAATCATCTTTACCCCTAAGTCATCTCACTGGCTCTTATTCTTAGTTGTTAAACAGAAATGTTTTCATCTTAGAAATAAGAAAGTACTGCAATATGTCCCAGCGCTAGAAAGCTGTTCTTAAAATAATATAATTTTTACTTGACAAATCATAATTTCATTTGTTCATCTGGCACAATGTTGTATTTTGATGCATGTATATAATGCAGAATGACTGAATCGAATAGGTCCACATATGTATCCCTTGTAATGGTGAAATATTTGAAATTTACTCTTTAATTATTTTGAAGTATACTCAGAGTTTTTACCTTATCGAACTTGAATTTTGTAAAGGTATAACTTTTATTTTTAAAAAATCTGTTTCTATGTCATTAATTTCAGCCTGATTTTATCTCTTGATAGCCATCAGGAGAGGGAGACTTGGTTTTCTTTAAAGGTGTGATGTTGGGTAGGTTGACCGGGCTCCAGGGGATGAACCACTCCCAAGAGCATTTGGGGAGCACAAATTGGACTCCATAGGCCTTAAGAAATAATAGAAGGCGGGCCTGGAGAGATGGCCTAGCCATTAAGAGCGCCGACCGCTCTTGCAAAGGGATCGATCCCCAGCACCCACATGGTGGCTGAGAACAATCTTTAACTCCAGTTCCAGGGGAATCTGACGCCCTCTTCCGACCTCCGAGGCATTGCACGACCCGGGTGCACAGACCTACATGCAGACAGTACATTCATACACATACAAAAATAAATAAATAAAATTAAAAAAAAAGAAATAATAGAAGGCATGATGTGAAGGTGTGATGGGAAGGGAGTGGACCTGAGAAGAGATGGGAGGGCGGTCCAAATATGACCAAAATATATTGTCTGACATTCTCATAGAATCAACAAACCATCTTAAAGATCTGTAGTTAACTTTTATGCAATAGATCCCCAAACTTACTTCTTCCTCATCTGAAACTTTTTATTTTATTTTATTTTATTTTTTTTATTTCTCTGTGTGTATCAATGCACTGTCTGCATGCAGGTCCGTGCACCCGTGTTGTGCAATGCCGCGGAGGTCAGAAGAGGGTCTCGGATTCCCCTGGAGCTGGAGTTCCCCTGGAATTGGAGTTTCATACGGCTCTAGGCCGCCATGTGGGTGCTGGGGATCGAACCCGGGTCCTCTGTAAGAGTGGTCGGTGCTCTTAACCACTAGGCCATCTCTCCAGCCCCTCTCATCTGAAACTTTAGACTCATTGATCAGCAAATGCCCTTTCTCTCCTCTCTATACCAACCCACAGCCCCAGTAAACATCATTCTTCTGTGGACTCTTATGAGTTCAATTTTGTTAGACTACACACACACACACACACACACACACACACACACACACACGACTGTGTGGTATTTTTCTTTCTATATCTGGCTTTTGATTTAGTTATGTATTTGTATTTATTTTACTATTTTTATTTTATGTGTGTGAGTGTATAGCCTGCATATGTGTAAGTGTGCCTGTGTCATGCAATGCCTGTGGAGATCAGAAAAGGATGTTGGATTCCCCTAGAACTGGAGATATGGACAGTTGTTAGCGACCATTACCAGAGGGCCCTGGGAACTGAACCCTGGTCCTCTGCAAAAACAGTCAGTGCTCTTACCAATGAGCCATCTCTTCTATTCCACAGCTGACTTTTTAAAGCTTAGCATATCTTCTGAGTGAAACCATGTTGGTGCAAATAACAGAATTTTTTTTCTTTTAAAAGATGAATATTGTCCCTATGTAGATATAGAACTCATTGTCTTTATCTATCCACCTGCTGATAACACCTAAAACTGATTCCCTATCTTTGAGACAAATATTCCAATTTAAAAGTGGGCAGGAACAATGAAATGGACTTAAGGTTACCCCTAAGACACTTGCTGCATAAGCTGATAACCTGAATTTGATCCCTGGAGTACCCATAAAGGTAAAAGGAGAGAATCGATTCCATAAGTTTGTCCTTTGACCTCCACATGCATGATGTGATTTGTGCATGCAGACACATATGTGTGTAATAATGCAATAAATTGTAAATAAAATTTTAAATGAGCAAAGCTACTAATCACATTTCTCAATGGAAAACATACAAATGAATAACAGGTACATAAAATATTCGGCCATTAATCATCACAAATTTTTATGGAAATACAAATAAAACTCACAATGATATATCATCTAATATATGTTAGAATGGCTTTTACCAAAAATTCAAGTGAGAACATATTTTGGTGAGTATGTGGAGAAAATGAAATACTTTATACAATTGTAAATTATACAATTTTCATAAGTGTAAATTATTATAGCCATAGGTAATATGATGTGGAGGGTCCTTAAAAAAATAAACATAGGGCTAACATAAAATCCAGTAAAATACTCAGTATTTTTGAAAAGAGGTCTGAATTCCAGTGTTCATTACAACAATGAACTAATTTTAATGATGACAAAAAAGTTGATCCAAGTATTATTTAAAATGAAGATCAAGTAAGTAATAATAATTATCCACTTCTCCTTTTCTTGTAGCCCATAATGTCATGTCTATAGTTTGGTCACATTTTATAGAAAGCTTCTTGTTTGGAATTCTAAGCAAAAAACTGATTCAACTGTGGTTGTCTACTGTTTTTGGTGACGATGTGAACCATATAAGCCTCATCTTTTCCGTTCTGTACCTCATCTTTTATATTTGTAAGTAAGGGTTTGCTGAAAATTAAGTGGTAAAGAAAGATTCAATGTAAAAATATATTTATTCTTTGAAATACATATGAAAAAGTTTATAATTTTTTTTGAGACAGGGTCTCCCTATAGCCCCAGCTGGCCTGGAATTCACTATGTAGACCAGGCTGGCCTTGAACTCACAGAGATACACCTGCCTCTGCCTCCTGAGTGCTAGGATTAAAGACGTGTCCCACCGCACCTGGCTGTGGGTGCTGGGAATCGAATCCAGATCTTCTGCAAGAGCAGTCAGCGCTCTTAACTGCTGAGCCATCTCTCCAGTCCTAAAAGTTTGTAATTTTTAAGTAGAAGATTTTTGTTTAAATTATCTATCAAAATGTAAAATATGTGAATATCTGTACATAGAGAACAATGCACCAAGATATATAAAAACAAATGCTAGTTTAAACCAAAGGGGAATTTGACAAAACATTTTTAAATACTTTACTATGCCTTACCTAAAGAAGATATTTCATGACTAGGTGGACAAAAATTATGGGGAGTAAAAGATTTAATAAATTACATTTGGCTTGCAAGATATATAGAGAATTTTACTTCCAGCATTCAAAAATTATGAAGAAATAAAAGATTCTACTGATCATCAAAGGAATTTGGCATGATTAAGAAAAATAAAATTCTTCCTTAAAATACAGCTAATGATTTTCAAATATACAAAGAGATATTCAAATCGCGGTTTTTCTATATTGAATATGTAAATAAACTTTGTAAATTTCAAAAATATTTAAGATATAATAGACTTGAAAAATTAAACTGGCCGGGGCTGGAAAGATAGCCTAGCGGTTAAGAGGACCGACTGCTCTTGCAGAAGACCCGGGTTCCATCTCCAGCACCCACATGGCGGCTAAGAACCGTCTGTAATTCCAATTCCAGGAGAACTCCAGTTCCAGGGGAATCCGAGACCCTCTTCTGACCTCTGCGGCATTGCACGACACGGGTGCACAGACTTACATGCAGACAGTACATTCATACACATAAAAAATAAATTTTAAAAAATTAAAAAAAAATTAAACTGGCCACTTCATCTTAGTGAATGATTTTAGAACATTGTATCATATCATCCAATAATAGAATAAAAAAAATTTTCTGAAAAAATGTCAAGGGAACAATACATTATTATTAAATACACTCATACAATATATATTCTCTAGAATCTATTCATCTTGTAACTTCAAATTGTGTCATTTGACCAACCTGTCTCCATTTCTCCCAATACCTGGTAAAAATCCTAAGATTCTGTAAGTTTGATTCATGATATTTCTACACACATGTGATACTATTCAGTATTACCTTTCTTTATCTGGTTTGTTTTATATAGTATGATGTTCATCTATATCATCATGAATGTCAAGATTCACCTTTCCTATTATGAATATAATATTTCATCATAGATTATTAAAAAAAATTAGCCGGGCGTGGTGGCACACACCTTTAATCCCAGCACTTGAGAGGTAGAACCAGGTGTGAGTTCCAGACCAGCCTGGTTTGCATAGGGAATTCCAGGACAGCTGGGACTAAAGGGAGACCCTGTCTTAAAAAGACCGAAAAAATTATTAAAAAAGAAAAAATCCTGAGTTATTTTTCAGATATGCTCAAGAAATGGGCATTGTTGGTTGGATCCTAATGATATATAGTGTGCCCTGTGAGTCTATTCATAAACCCCTATTTCATTAAATGGATCATATTGTCATAAAAATGATAAAGAAAGAAAGAATTTTAATTCTTAGAATAGGATGTACATCCTTTGTAGGTGCAATAGGCTCTCCGTATGTGCAGACTCCCATCACTGAACCCCATATTGAATATTTGTCTTTACTGAACAGGTATACCTTTCTTATCATTACTCCCTAAACAACACAGTACAGCAACTACTTATAAATCATGTACATCATATAAGGTATCAAGCTATCTAGACCCAATTCAAAGTGGGTAGGATGCCATGCATGGGTTACATGCAAATGGTAGATCATTTTATGTATTACTTGAGCAACCTTGGATACGGTGTAGGAGAATGGGGTTCTTGGAACCAGTCTCCTGTAAACACAAAAAATGACTGATCCTGCAAACCATTTCAAATCTCAAACCTGATGATGATATGACTGCATTATTATCTACAAGAGGAACATGTGAAAAAGTCATTCTATGCCGGGTGTGGTGGCGCATGACTTTAATCCTAGCACTTGGTAGGCAGAGGCAGGTGGATCTTTGTGAGTTCAAGGCCAGCCTGGTCTACAGAGTAGATTCCAGGACAGCTGGGGCTACAGGGAGACCCTGTCTCTCGAAAAGACAAAAAAAAAAAAGAAAGAAAGAAAGAAAGAAAGAAAGAAAGAAAGAAAGAAAGAAAGAAAGAAAGAAAGAAAGAAAGAAAGAAAGAAAGAAAGAAAGAAAGAAAAAAAGAAAAAGTCATTCTAGAGGTTAGGGAGATGGCTCAGTGGTTAAGAGCACTGACTGTTCTTACAAACCCAGGTTCCATTCCCAGGATCCACATGGCAGCTAACAAACCATCCACAACTCCAGTTCCAGGGCATTCAGTACTCTCTTCTGGCTTCCACAAGCACGTAATGACATGGCACACTTACATACAGGTGAAAAATTCCTATACATAAAGTAAATCTCACTAAATAAAAAAATAGAAAAAAAATTTTAACTGAATATAAATTATACTTTTTCTCAATAATGCTTAGACCAAAAAGCAAATTAAGATAGATCAAGTAAGACTAACTACTACAAAATGGCATATTATTAATCCATTTGCTACAGTTACTTCCTCAGAAAAATATGACGGATGTTAAGTAATCACACTAGCATATTTTGACACAATCTCGGAATCATGTTCAACCTAAGTTTCTGATCAGTCCCACGGATGGTTTGGAGTTGATCTGTGAGATAATACTTCATTGACTTTTCATCTCCTTTACTTAAAAACTAAGCTGTTTTCAAGGCAAAACTCTGATTTGTGTCCCTTGCCATGTTTGTGATGAGTTAACTTCTATACAATGTCTATCACATTTAAGAATAGGATGGTAGTGCTCATATCCATGATCGAAAATAATAGTTTTGGAAGCTCTGGGTAAAGTAACAGGGAAAAACAAATTACAAAACAAAATCATTATATTTTTTGTGAAACTTACAATACAGAGAAAGCTTAACAGAGTAAATAAATAAAGCTAGCATGAGTCCTTAATAATTTGATATATGATAAATTTACCCAAAAGGGAGCATATTTTCAAATTAGCCAGAAATAACTAATAAGGAAACTTTGATTATTTTTACACTGCCAAAAATTTATAAAATAATATGCTATAAACTTAGGAAGTTTGAACTTACACTGAAAATTACAAAAGTTACAGAGATTTAGAGAATTTGAATGAATTGCAACAGAGAGAAATTTCTCTTTTGAAATTATAGAATAACAGATGGATTGCACTCATGTCGGAGAAGGAAAAGGAACAACACTTAATCTTAAGAATTTACATGCCGGGCGTGGTGGCGCCCACCTTTAATCCTAGCACTCAGGAGGCAGAGGCAGGCGGATCTTTGTGAGTTCAAGGCCAGCCTGGTCTACAGAGTGAGTTCCAGGACAGCTGGGGCTACAGGGAGGCCCTATCTTGAAAAGACCAAAAAAAAAAAAAAAAAAAAAAGAAAAGAAAAGAAAAGAATTTACAACTAATCAGTCAGTGAAACTGAACCAATTATAATATCAAGAGGTGACAGAATCCAGCTAAAGTACTAGAACTATAGGAGAATGTCTCAGTTGAGATGAGTTTACATCTCTTGTGAAACTTGTGCTACTGTTGAAGTTGATAATTTTTCATTTCATTTTAATAATAGGCGAGCTGACTGGAATGTCTGGGATATTTACCCTGGCCACCATAGGAGTTTTTTTAAACTCCATAAGTTTTAAACCAGAAGTTGAAGCTTTTCTTCTTGAGTGAGTAGCTAGCCTGTTTTCACTTTGTCTCATACCCTGGAAGCTATAAAATTGCAATAATAATTATGTCTACATGCTGCGAGTAAAATATTGACCTGGAAACTATCCCACTAGAAACTCTTTTGCATACAGCTTCAGATCTTTTAATTTTAGATGAAATTTATAACTTCGTCTTGAGTTCACCTTGTTCTCATGTGCATCTTTGCACTTATTTGCAAAAGTGACTGCCTCACTTCTTTCATGCTTCTGTTCATGTAGCTAGAGTGAGCTACCTCAAATAGAAAGTACCTCCTTCCCAGGTTGTATGATAGTTCACTCCTGTCAAATTGACTTCCCCTAAATCCATTATTGTACCTCCACGCTATTGGTTGTGCAACTTTGGACAATAAAATAATATAGATGCCTATATCTACTGGTATAAGTTTTTAAGACAGGTTAAGAAAGGGTTGTTCTCCATTGCAATCTTAAAAGATCTAGATCTATTAGAACAACTTATGGTCACCAAATGAAGGAAAGGGACTCTTAATAAATATTCAGAAGCTTTTTATTGTGGCTAAATTATTGCAGGTTCATACAGATGCACACACACACACACACACATGCATGTACATGAATGAGTACACCCTATGTTAGATGGGTTTTCTGCTTGCCTATTTCATTTATATTCAGATGGATCTCATGAGGCCATCCTCACCTTAATATCAAAGCCAAAGATACATGCTACAAGAAAATAAAACTAAAGACCAAGCTCATCAACAAAATAAAATCAAACTATGCCAGGAGTGGTGGCGCATGCCTTTAATTCCAGAACTCAGGAGGCAAAGGCAGGCTGATCTCTTGTGAGTTCAAGACCAGCCTGGTCTACAGAGTAGGTTCCAGGACAGCTGGGGCTACAGAAAGCCCTTGTCTCAGAAACACCAAAAGAAAAAAAAATCACTACAAAGGACTGTGTA
Organism: Rhizomys pruinosus; assembly: GCA_009823505.1. NCBI lineage: Eukaryota > Metazoa > Chordata > Mammalia > Rodentia > Spalacidae > Rhizomys > Rhizomys pruinosus. The sequence goes on along the minus strand of VZQC01001729.1, from coordinate 290,380 downwards.
CCATGACAGTCAGCATCCATTTTGTGTTACCATGGCAAAATCTATAAGACTGAGTAACTTACAAAATAAATACATTTTATGTTTTGTTTGGTTGAATTTATGAAAATTTTAAATATATTTTGATCATATTTATTCACTTTTATAGCTTCCCCACAGTTTTTCATGTACTCTGTCATTTATAGTAAAATAAGTACATACCAAGAACAGTAATGATACTATCTCATTCAGCATATCCAACAAATAGTGTCCGGTCATTTCCAATTCCCACTGCCCAACTCTTACAACAGCCACCCTTAATGAAGCCCAACTCTTACAACAGCCACCATAAAAGGACAGTAGTTACTGAGCTCACAGAACACATAAATCATTCCTGATACTTCAACATGCAGGGAAATGAACAGATATACCCAACATGAAACAGAAAAAGGCAAATTCTTTGCTCTTTTTCTCTTCAAATTACCCTTTCTTGGTTTTGATTCTAAATATTATACTATACCCACACATGTGTTTATTTATATATGTACATGTATCCATTACAGTCTGGGAAACACATATGAGGGAATTTTTTTTTTTTGCTTTCTGAGGTTGGGTGACCTCAGTATTATACATTCTAGGTCCAGCCATTTTACTGTAAATTTCTTAATTTTATTTGTTCTTTAGTGTTGAGTAATATTCCATTGTTTATATACCAGATTTTCTTTATAAATAATAATAATTTAATCTCCTTAAAAGACAATTTCCTTGCTGTGGTGAATAGAGCAGAGATTAAAAAAAATGGATAACAGCAACTATGTCTATATTAACATGGGCAGTTCTCTGGATATATGCCCAGGAGAGATAGTTGAGTCATACGGTAGCTCTATTTTTAATTTTTTGAGGAACCTACAATTTCATTTCCATAATGGTTGTACTAATTTCCATTCCCACAAGGGTTTCTCTTTCTCCAAATCCTTCCTGACATTTGTTGCCAGATTTCTCAATAATGTACATTCTGAGTAGGGTGAGGTGGTATAGAAAAGTAGTAGTTTTAATTTGCATATCCCTGATGACTATGGATGCTGAACACTTTAAAATACTTGTTGGGTTTTGTATTTCTTTTTCAGAAAACTATCTGTTCAAATCGTTGGCCCATTTGTCAATTCTTAATTTCATTTCCTTAGTTTTTCATTGTAGCTCTCTGTATATTCTGGGTATTAGCCCTTTGTCTGATGAATAGCTTTTAAAGATTTTCTTCCATTCTGTGGCCTGACTGTGTGCTGTGATGATACTTGGATTGCCTGTGCAGAAACATCTTAATTTCAGATAGTCCCATCTGTTGATACTGTGACTAATTCCTGTGCTATGGATGTTCTATTCATAAAGTTACTGCCTAACACATTGTCCTGAAGAATATTTCCTATATTTTCATCTAGGAGTTTCAGAGTTACAGATTTTAAAGTAAGGTCTTTGATGCATTTTGAATTGTTTTTTGTGAAAGGTGGAAAGTGTCAATCTAATTCATTCTTCTGCAGGTGGAAATCCAGGTTGTCAACACTATTTATTGAATAGGCTATCTTTTTCCAAAGTATATTTTTACCTTCTTTATCAAAAAGTACATGGTCATAGCTTTGTCAGTTTATTTCTGGATCCTCTAGTCTGTTCCACTGGTCTACCTTTTTGTTTTTATGGCAATACCAGGCTGTGCTTATGAGTATAGCTCTTTAGTATAATTTGAGGTGAGAAATTGCTATCCCTCCAGCTGTGTTCTAACCCCCATAGGATTGCTTTGGATATTTGTGATTTTTTTGGTCTTTTCGAGATATTTGTGATCTTTTTATGGTTCCATAAAATTTTTGAATTATTTTTTCTAGTTCTGTGACATATGACATTTGAATTTCTATAACTATTGCATTAAATCTGTAGGTTAATTTTGAGAGTATTAACCATTTTCACAGTAATTCTACCAGTCCAGGAGCATGAAAAGCCTTTCAATCATCTAGCTTCTTCTTTAATTTCCTGTTTCAGTATCCTGAAATTTTCATTGTTGAGGTCTTTGTCTTCTTTACTTAGTGTTTTCTTATGTACTTAATTTTTTGGTGCTAATTTAAAGGGGCTATCTTTCCTAGTTTCTTCACCTGAGAGCATATTGCTAGTATATAAGAAGGTTACTTTTTCTATTAGTTTTGTATTCTGCAACTTTATTGTATTTATTAGATCTAAGATTTTTTTTCCAGTAGATTCTGTAGGGTTTTTACATAGAGAATCTTGTCTACAAATAAGAATTCTTTGGCTACTTCCTCTCTTATTTTTATTCCCTTTAAGTTTTTCTCTTGTCTAATTGCTATAACTAAGACTTTACACACCATATTGAGTAAGGGGGCATCGTTCTCTTGTTCCTGATTTTAGAGGAAATGCTCTTAGAATGCTTCCATTAAATATAATGCTGGCACTAGTTTATTGTACATGGTCTATATTATTTTAAGGTATTTTCCATCTATTCCTACCTCTTCAAAACCTTGATCATCTTTTAAAATAAACTTTTATCAAAAGGCACCTTTAACTTTGTCAAATGTCTTTTCCATGTCAATCAAATCAATACATTATGTGGTGTATTATATTTACTGATATCTGTATCTTAAACCAACCTCGCTGATCTGAAATGATATCCCCTTAGTGAAAATGTATGAACTTCTTAATATGATCTTGAATTCTGTTTGCAAGTATTTTGTTGAGAACTTTGCATCTGTGTTCCTCAAAAATGTAAAATGTAGTTTTCTTTTGTTGTTGTTATTGTGTCTTCACCTGATTTTTGTATCAGAATAATACTGACTTTGTAGAAAAAGTTTGACAGGGTTCCTTAATATTCTATTTATAGAACAAGTATTGGTATGAGATCTTCCCTGAAAGTTTGATAGTGTTCATCAGTAAAACCCTTTATCCTGGGCTTTTCTCTGAAGGAAAACTTTTTTCAGAAATAATTTTTATTAAAATACTTTAAGATAGATGTACCTCTTACTGTAGTTTGATTACTATAATTGTACACATACTTTGAAATACTATAGTATTTCAAAATAATATAGTAGCATAGTGTACCTCATAAACATGTACAATTGATTTTTTAACAGTTCAAATTGTATGTTTTTATTGCATTTTTGTGCATTTCATACAACCTTTCCCAATCAAATTTCGACCTGTTTCCCCTTCCATGCCTTCCTTCCAGAGCACATGCATTCTGTCATACATATCAAGTCCCATGTTGCATCTTTTTCTTGGTCTTTTTTAACTTTTTTGATGTAGACGTTTACTGTCTTGTCAGCTCTTTGAACAGTTCTTTTGTCGTTGTTTCCTTTATTTTATATTCCTCCTAAATATGCATATATACCCTTCACTCATAGAAAAATGACAGAGTCTGAAGATAAATTATAGGTTAATCCCAAAACACATTTGGGATTCATATTTTAGCAGTAATGTTGCATACAGGTAAACAGAAATATGACTTTGTATTCTTAAGTTACATAGTAAGTTGATGTATTTTTAATGTAGTTTAAGGAAGAGATTTATTCTTTCTCATACAACTTAGGATAATAGAGACATAAATTTCAAGTTATATCTATAATAGCATCAGAGAATGTGGTATTGTTTTTAATAAAAAAAATTACCCAGCATTGCTTATATATAAGGATTTGGTGCTAGGATCCACAAATGAGGGACACCATACATCATTTATTTTGGGGGGACTCTGTTACTTCACTTAGCATAATGGCTTCTACTTCCATCCATTTACCAGCAAATTTCATGATGTCATCTTTCTTTATTGATGCATAGAACTCCACTGTGTAGATGTACCATATTTTCATTATCCACTTATCAGTTGAGGGACACTTGGGTTGCTTTCAGCTCTTCGCTATTCTGAAAAGAGCTGCAATAAACATGATTGTGCACGTATCTCTGCAATAGGATGACTCTTTTGGTTATACACCCAGGAGTGGCATGACTGAGTCAAGTGGTAGGTTCATTTTGAGTATTTTAAGAGTTCTCCACACTGCTTTCCATAGGGGTTGCATGAGTTTACAATCCCACCAGCAATGAATGAGTGTTCCCCTTTCTTCAGAGCCTCTCCAGCATTTGGTATCATTTGTTTCTTGATCATAGCCATCTTACCGGGGTAAGATGAAATCTTAAAGTGGTTTAGATTTCCATTTCCTTAATTGCTAGCAATGTTGAACACTTTTTAAGATGTTTCTCAGCCATCTTTACTTCTTCATTTGTGAAGTCTCTGTTCAGCTCTTTACTCCATCTTTCGATTGGGTCATTTGTTTCCTTTCTCTTTTGTTTTTTGAGTAATATATATATATATATATATTTTTTTTTTTTCTGGATTTTAAACTTCTATCAGATGTGTCACTGGTGAAGATTTCTTCCACTCTGTGGTTACTTTCATCTTTTTTTTTCTTTTTGCTGTACAGAAGCTCTTGAGTTTAATGAGGTCCCCTTTGTTCAGTTTTGGACCTTATTTCCTTGCAGCTGCTGTCTGATTTAGAAAGTCTTTTCCTATACTTATGTCTTGTAGGTTACTGCCAATGTTTTCTTGTGCATTTTCAGAGTTTCAGGTTTCACATTGAGGTCTTTGATCCATTTGGAGTTGATTTTTGTACAGGGTGAAAGGTAAGGGTTTAATTTTATTCTTCTACAAGTGGTGATCCAGTTTTGCTAGCCCAATTTGATGAAGATGCTCTTTCTTCCATTGAGTCTTCTTGGCCCCCTTTGTCAAATATGAGGTGGCTACAATTGCATATGCCCAAGTTTGGATCTGTTGATTGACAGGTCTGTTTTTGTGCAGTGCCATACTGTTTTTATGACTATACCCCTGTAATATAATTTGAGGGTTGGTATAGTAATCCTTCCTCCATTGCTTTTTGCTCAGGGTTGTTTTGGTTTTATGAGGTTTTTGTTTTTTATATAGTATTTAGATTTTTTTTAGATTGTGAAGAAAGTCATGGGGATTTTTGAATAGATTGCATTGAATCAATATATTAGCTTGGGTAGGATGGTTATTTTTAGTTTATTAATTCTTCCAAAATATGAGCATGGGCAGTGCTTCCGTCCTCTGTGCCTTCTTCTGTAGGAAGCTTTCTTTTTATGCGAACAGGGACCATGCCCTGCTAAGGGGAATGGAACACCAGTGCCTGCTTTGCAAACACTGTGTGGAGCTGACCCTCAGTGCAGCCAGCTGCTACTTCCCGTAGCTGGCCTGGGGTACTGTTCCAACGTCAGGCCCTTAGCCTGGACCCACGAGACACGTGTTCCACTCTTGGACGTTGACTTCCCCACGCCCATTGGTGGTCCACAAGGGGAACTTTTTTCCAACCCACTGGCCACCAGAACGAAATGTAGGCCTACCGTAGCCTGGATACACGTAATAATTAATAAAAAATAATGGCCAGGAATTCTGTGATGATGTTACTATGAAATTCAAATTTGTTCCTTACTACAGCCTGCTTTTATAAACTAAATGACATCAGTTCCCAGGACCAATCGTAAATCCCCCAACTCCCCGCCACTGCACACCATTGCCCTGCCAATCTAGGCCACGTTGTTTGCTCCTCCTTGGGGTGGGGTCAGACCCTCGGCCACGCAGTGCCCTGAGGCATGCTACCTGGAAGCTAGCCTGCAATTCAAGCTGGATTTTCCCACATTCTTCAATCTCTTTCTTCAAAGATTTAAAGTTTTCATTGTAGAGATCGTTAGTGTCTTTGGTCAGGTTTGTTCTGAGATATTTTTTGAGGCTATTGTGAATGGGATGGGCTCCCTGTATGCCTTCTCCAATTGCTTGTTGTTGGCATAAATAAAGGCTACTGATCATTCTAGATTAATTTTATGACCTGCCACTTTACTAAAACTTTTCATTATTTCTACGAGTTTTCTGGTGGAACTTTTGGTGTCCCTTAGGAATACTATCAGGCCATCTGCAAAAAGGAATAGAGTGACCTCCTTTTCCAATTAGTACTCCTTTGATTTTCTTTTCTTGTCATATTGCTCTAGCAATAAGGGTTACCCCCATCTCTCCAAAGAGAAACTTTTGATTATAACTTCTATGTCATTGCTTGCAATATAGCTGTTTACACTAATTATTATCTTCTGGTTTAAATTTTGGTAGAAGATATGGATTTAGAAATTCACCTGTTTCTTCTAGGCTTCTCAGCCTTTTAGAATATAGGTTGTGAAGTAATCTCTAATAATATTCTGCACTTCATTGGAGTCTGCTATAATGACAACCTTCTGATTGCTATTTTGTGTCTTCTCCCTCTTTCCTTGTGTCAGATTGGATGAGGATTTCTCAATCTTGTTTACTTTTCAAAGAACCAATGCTTTGGTCAGTTTACATATTGTTCTTTTTGTCTGGGCTTCATTAATTTCTCCCCTGATCTTTATTTCTTGCAGCCTTTTGGGGTTGGGATAGGCTGATTCTTGTTTTTCAAGAATGTGTTCTCATTATCTTTTTTACTAGGGATGTTAAAATTCCATCTCTAATTTCTTGGATAACTCAATGTTGTTTCAAGAATATATTGTTTCGTCTCCAAGTGTTTTGTGGTTTTCTTATCCTTAAGTTCTATTTTTATTTCACTGAGTTCTGATAAGATGCAAGGAATTATCTCAGTTTTTGTTTTTATTGAGACTTGTCCTGTGTCCTATGATATGGTTAGTTTTGGAAAGTTCCATGTACCACTGGAAAATACGTGTATTTCCTGTCTTTTGGGTGGGATAGTCTATATATGTCATTTAAATCAAGTTGATACATAGTGTATTTTAGCTCAAACATCCCTTTCCTTTTTTTGATTTGGAATATCTACCTAAAAATCAGAGTCAGTATTGAAGTCACCCACTTTATTATATCATGACCTATATGGCCTTCGTTGTTTTTTTTTTTTTGTTTTTTTTTTTTTTTTTTTTTGGTGCTTTTTGAGATAGGATCTCCCGTTAGCCCCAGCTGTCCTGGAACTCACTCTGTAGACCAGGCTGGCCTTGAACTCACAAAAATCCACCTGCCTCTGCCTCCCAAGTGCTAGGATTAAAGGCATGTGCCACCATGCCCAGTGACCTATATAGCCTTCTAAAGGTGTTTGAAGTTCCAATATTCAGTGTTAACCATTGTTCTATCTTCTTGGTGAATCTTCTCTTTATTAATAATGGAGTGTCTATTTTTATCTCTTATAATGAGTTTTAATATGAAGTTTATTTTATCTGATTTAAGAATAGTTACACTTGTCTATGTTTTCCATTTCCTTGGTAGTTTGTGTTGAATCCTTTAATGCTGAGCATTTTTATGTATCTTTGTTGACTAGGTTTGTTTCTCAAAAAGAAAAATGCTAGCTAGATTTTAGGCAATAGCTTAATTGTATCACTATGTAAATCAGACTGGAGTTTTAACATTTCAATTAAAAGTAAATGATTTCAGCTCTTTTTAAGAAATAACTTTCATGGGGCAGGAGAGATGGCTCAGTGATTAAGAGCACTGACTGCTCTTGCAGAGGGTCCAGGTTCAAATCCCAGCACCCCATGGTAGCTAACAACCATTCATAACTCCAGTTCCAGGGGACCCAATGCCTTCTTATGACCTCCATGGCATTGTATGGCATGGGTGCACTTATATACATACTGGCAATACACATATACACACAAAATAAAAGTAATAAATAAAATATTAAAATATATTTTAAAATAAATAACTTTCATGTTATATTAACATGATATTTGGATGCTTCGGGTACTGTTATGTAGTATAGTTTAATTACAACCTAAGAGTTTCTTTCAGATCCAATGGAAAAAGAAAGTTGTTGATTGTTCTAGCCTGTTTTCTATTTCTATGATAAAACATTAGCCAAAACCAACTTGGGAAAGAAAATCTCTTTTTTGTGTTACTTGTCCTGATCACACTTCATCACTGAGGGAACCAAGAGAGGAAGTCAGGACAGAAACCTGGAGATAGAAACTGAAGCACAGGCCATGGAGGAACACTGCTTACTGGCTTACTCCTCTGGCATGTACTCAGCTTTCTTTTTGTATTGAATTTTTGTGAATTTCGTACAGAACATCTCAATCATTCTCAACCACCTTTATACTCCATTCTCTACTGGCACCCTCCCTGCACTGGAATTCATATACTCTGTCATTTGTGTTAAGGCCTGTAGTGTCAGGTTAGTGTCCCCAGATGTTCCTCAATGCAAGTTCATCCATTGAGGTCTAGTCAGCCTATCCAGAATCTCTTGATTTAAGAAGATCAGCTCTTCAGAGCTTGTTTGGAAGTTCTAGCAGGGGAGCACAGCTACTTGTGTACCCCTGACCGAAGACTGGTCCTCCTCTTCCACCGAGCTTGCAGCTTTGGGAGGGATGCACATGAAGCAATGAGGGAAGGGGACATCTGCCTAGCCAGCCAGGTCAGCTGAATCAACCCTGGTGATCAATGGGGTGACAGATGGCTCAGACAGATTGCCCTCACATCCAAATATATATATATTTATATCAGCTTTTCCTGACCAAGTAGTAATCAGCTACTAATATTGCTTTTGCTAAGACTGGGGTCTGCTGCCCATTCTGCAGTTTCATGCTGAGTTCTTGTCTTCTTGCATTTTCATGGGTCTTGCGCATGCTAACACCATAGCTGTAGGTTCATATGAGCTGCATTCCAGGAGCTTGTACATCTCTATTTCCATATGGTCATGCACCTCCTCTCTGACTCTTACACTTTTACAATACCCCCCGCGCCCCTGCTTCCACAATGTTCCCTCTACCTAGGTGAGTGGGGCTTGTTAGAGGAGACCTGTCCAAGGACTCATACTCTGCAGACTCCCAATTTCTATGCTTTAACCATTTGTGACTTTTTGTGTTCCTGGCTCTCTGTTGCATGAGGGAGCTTTATTAATGAGAATTGACAGATTCATTAGTGTCCTTTTTACTCCTTGTCCTATGCTGCATGAGCCTTAGGTATAGAGGTTGCATTGTAAATATGCTGCTTAAGCTTGGGCAATTTATGGACAATGTCTGTGTGTGACTCTGTAGTAGTCTCTGGTGCAAAAGAAGCTTCTTTGATGGGTGGTGACTGGGATACTTCACTATAAATATAAGGATATATATTTTGCACTTAGTAAGAAAATTATAATACTTTAGAAATGTGACAGCCTTGGGGATTGCTCTGAGATCCATGACCTCTCCATCCATGTATACTTGGCTAGGTTTACAGTACCACACATGGGTTTCCTCCCATTGACCTGGCTTTAAGTCCAATTAAGTAGCTATTGATTGCTTCCAATATAAAAGTGTCACTAGTGCCCCAATGTCATATTATGTGCCAGTCACTGGTGTGGTTATTTGGCCTTAAAGCTGTGGAACCATTGATTGATGGTCTGGCTTAGCAGGTTGCATACTGCTCTCCAAAGCTGTGGGAGCTAGCCTTCAGGGAAAATGCCTTCCGGGTCAGTCAAGTTCCATTGCTCCGAATTCTGTATCCAAAGTATGTCTTGTCTTCAGCAATAGAGTCTTAACCTTCAAGTTCTGGGAGGCAATCAAGGACAGTGGCAATAGCCTGTGTAATTTTAGGAGTCTCTTGGACTACCCTGGCCATCAGCTCAAAGGAAGGCTTCTCTTGTCTGGCACTCTTTCATGTTATGTGTCATTCAGCTATACATATAGATTCATGTAGAGTAAGTGTATGTGTAAATTTTCATTAGGTTGTTAGACTAACATGATCCCCTCTAGTTTTTTACACTAGCTGGGCATTATTTATCTCTTCTCTCTCTCCTTGTCTAATGCTCCCTCCATGCCTTCCACAATTAGAGTGTCCCCATTTCTCCCTCAATAGCACCAGTCTCCTATGGTCCCACCTTTCTTGAGCTCCTTCTTTCCCTTTATCCCAAATTTCCTTGTATAACCCCCCATTTCCCTTCCCATTTGAATACCCTTATTTTGTCCATTGCTCCCTTAGTAACACCCATTCTCTAGTGTTCTTCTCTTTGGGTTCCTATTTTCCCTTCCATTTTCCTGGTTCCTGCAGCTACAGCAGGATCCATACTCACATATAAGAATTTCGTGCTGGGATCCACAAATGAGGGATGACATATGTTGTTTGCTTTTCTGAGTCACTGTTACTTCACTTAGCATAACAGTTTCTAGTTCCATCCACTTACCCACCAATTTCATGATTTTGTCTTTCTTTACTGCTGAAGCTTGCTTTCTTTTCTTATATATATAGAATTTTTTATTTTTTATTTTTTTTATTGATGCTTTGTGTATTTCATACATCATTTTCCAATTCAGTTCAGGCATATATCCCCTTCCCTTCCCCCCACCCCACCCCTACCCATCCCAGATCATGCATTCTGCCGTAACTTTTCTGCATCTTTCTGGGTTGTTTTGTTTTGTTTTCATTTTTTTAACAATAAGTGATAATTTGTGAGTACAAGCATCCTTCATGTAAAACCAATTTGCAAGCAGTTGTGCCCAAACACAGCTCATGGGTCCCACCATCCAGCACGGGGGGCTTGTATGTTCAATCAAGTTGATCAAATGAGTGTCCAGTCTATATTGTTGTAGTTTCGCCATTCACCCCAATCACAGCCCTTACATTCTACCGCACCCCCTCTTCCGCAGATTGTTCCCTAGGCTTAGAAAAGGGGCACAGGTGAATGACAAGCAAAACAGTCTACTTTCTCTGGAGCTGTTGTCTTGGTTTCTAGTCAATTCTGGCTGTTTTCTTTCATGGGCTGCCAGCTTGAAAATATATAGCCTTTCGATCCTACTAATGAAGCACTCGCAATTAGATATATAGGTATTTAAACATTACTAATTGTTATGGTAGGTTACTTTGGTATAGACACAGATGTTTGGATGGTATGTTAATCCATGAATTACATTTTCTTCTGTTAAGTATGACAGGGTCTTCATGTGGTTTATAACATCTCCTAACCATTAGAGGATGTAAGCTTGTGGCATCAGCCGTGGGTTATTCCTCCAAGGAGAGAGCTAATAGCCAATCAAATTTGGGATATACAGACATATGGCTGCCACTGCTGCACAGTATTTCCAGGCAGATGAGGTGTAGCTGGTGCTGATGGAGGAGTCTTGCTTGACTCAAGGAGACCTATATTTGTTTTATTGGCTTCGTGGCCTTTGGTAACACTCTCTGGCATTCCAGACACCATCTGTATGCTTGCAAGTGTGGTCTCCATACATCTTTCCCATGTTTATATCAGGTCTTCAACAGCAGGGCCTTATCACCTCTCTTCCTGCAGATATCCCAGTTTGGAGGCAAGGAGCCTTTACCTTTTGTGGGGGCTTGGATACCCTGGCCAACATCTCCTTGGTAGAATAATCCATTGTTGATGTCAGAGCTCCTGTATTAATAGATTTTGCTTAAGTGCATAGCTTAAGGAGACTTTAGCATTATATTTGTTCTCAATAGAGAATAATCCTTTTCACAGTTTCTATGTCCATTAGTCAATTAAAGAAGGCAGTTTTACCGATTTTACAAGAGAATACCTCTATAACAGCTGGCTCCAATCTACAGCTGGAGAACGACCTCATCATCATCATATTTCTCCTTATTCTATGAGGGGGAGTTAAGAAAGTCTCTTGTATTAAAACCTTTGTAGCTCCTAGAAGATAAGCTTCATTAGGATTCATTAAAAATCGTCGTTACTAGTAGGATCCAGAGAGGAGCCTGATGTCTGCAGCAATCTGAGGCATTTCTTCCCTTCAATGCCCAGAGGAGTCAATCCTTCTGCTGGCACTTTCTGGTTACATCCTACTCACTGCAAAGCTGCATTTTCTTTCTCAGCCATTAAGTTGGTGATACTCTGGCCTGTTGGAACATACAAATCTTTTCCCATAGTTAGTTTTAAGATTTGGATTGCAAGGTTTTTTGACAAAAAGTTTTTGTGAAGCTTGCTTTCTTATACAATCCTGGACCACCTGTCCAGGGGTGCTACTGCCCCCAGTGGGCTGAGCCCTCCCATATCACTCAGCAGTCAAGAAAATGTCCCACAGACATGACCACAGGCCAATCCAATGGAGGCTACTCCTGCTTTAAGATTCCCTACCTAGGTGTCAAATCACTCCACTGACCTACATTTAAAAAAATTAATTTTAATTGCTTTTAAATTGTTTTTATTTATTTTAGTGTTCCTTTCTTCACAATTTAATTCCAGTCCATTTTAGTTATTCATAAATGCCTTGTTGAGCTTTATTACTGGTAATTGCAAAATGTCTTGTGTGGGTAAGCTTCACAATAAACATGTTGGTTAACTGTAACTAATTCTAATTATTTCTCAAAAATGCAGAGTCTGGAATTGTCTATCATTTGTTGCTTTTCTGGTGGTGTTTACTTTCATTGGACTTCTAATCCCTGCACATACATACTTATATATATCATTTTCTGATGTATATTATTCATTAAATATCTACTTCACACTGATTGTTTTAAGGTAAGAATACCATTTGAACTTTTTTCCTATGGGAATTTAAATAGGTTTGAAGATCACTTTCTAAAATAATGAAATCATTTCATAACCCAGACTGAACAACTGACTGAGACCTCTCAGGAAATCATTGGCAAATTAATAATCATAATTTCTCAGTTTTTAAATTAATTTAAAATAATGCAAACACTGTAAAATTTCTGAAGGCATAGCTATATAATCTACTAAGATTACTGAGAGGTGACACTATACATATTTGGCATATTTCACCCAGTGTTTTCTATTTCTTTTTAAGTTTTCATCTACTTAAGTACCTATCATAAATGGAAACTGCATCTTGTGGTTTTGCTTAATATATTGTATTTATATGAATTAAAACTGTACTTGGAGCTGGGCATGGTGGCGCACGCCTTTAATCCTAGCACTCAGGAGGCAGAGGCAGGTGGATCTTCGTGAGTTCAAGGCCAGCCTGGTCTACAGAGTGAGTTCCAAGACAGCTGGGGCTACAGGGAGACCCTTTCTCGAAAAGACCAAAATAAATAAACAAATAAATAAATAAATAAATAAATAAATAAATCTGTACTTGGAAATAGCACCTTTCAGAAATCATAGAAAACACTCTTTGCAAATGAGATTGTGTTCTAATAACTTGTGCAGTCCCTTTTTGTAATTTTAAAAAACGGAAGAGTAAACCCTCCATAATTGGAGTCTTATAGCCATCACTCCAGTTGTCACCATTCTACCTGCATCTAGGAAAGTTAGTGGGTTTGTTGACATCAACTCACTAGTTCCAAATATTGTCCCAAATCATCAGAAAAATTGGTGTGAAATTTAGGAATGACATGACACTGAAAGAAGACTTGGAGAAGGAACTGAGCAATATTAGATAAACTTAGCGAGATCAGAACTGCGAAATAAAAGACAGGAAAGGCATTTTCTCCTTAGTTTCTAGCTGCCCTTTTTATTGAGGTCTAGAATCTACAAAGGGCCTGTCATTTGTCTTCCACCTGAGGAAGCACCCAACCCCCAAAGTGTGATGCAAAATTATCCTACCACTCAGCAGTGGAAAGAAAAAAATAGAACAAAGGCCTTCTTTGCATGTGCCTCTGTGAGATACCATCTGCCTTCCTTTGATGCCTGCCAATGGTTTGTGAAAGATGGCTCATTAGTTTGAAAGTTAATGGTTCCAATAATTGGAATACAATAAAACGAAATGAAAAAAGATTTCTATGATGAAAATAACTTTTAAAAACTTGCATTATCTTCTAGACTTCTGGTCTTTCTACTAATGATCCCCATTTTGTCTCGACTTGGCCACGGGTTCAGCTGGCGCTGGGCCTTCATAATGGTCTGGAGTGAAATGAAAGGAATGCCCAACATCAACATGGCCCTCCTGCTTGCCTACTCTGACCTTTCTCTTGGAACTGAGAGGGAAAAGTCTCAAGTAAAGAAAGCTGTATTTTCTTTAAATATTTTTATTAATCTTTGAGAGTTTGACATAATGGAAGCTGTATTTGCTTAATTGAATATTTGATGAAGTGTGTTTTTGCGTGTTCAGAATGTGATTTCACAGTATGATAGCTCAGCTCCAGGTGGCTTGTGACCTGACCTATAGAGAAACCTGAGTGACAGGACTCCAAGGAGGCTTCCAGCTAGAAGCCTGCAAGACTGGGGACAAAAATGGAACAACCTTCCCTCTCCTCCATCTTAGAGACTCCCCTTATTCATGGATCCAAAATCACTTAAGATGGAGATGAGAAGAATTCATAGTTACAGATCATGTAAAATAGCACCTTCTCCAAAACATGAGCTCAATTGTTTTCATTTATTTTCACTTAATATCCATGCAAAGAGAATCCCGCTTATATTTGGCTCTATCTCCTCCACTAACTATAAGGCTACGTTTAACAATCCAAAGAAGCAAAACATTTTAATTTTCAAGTGAAGTTATCCTAAGTGATATCCCAACAGAATATACTAGAATATTTCTCCCTTTACTGCATCCTAAGGCAAGATAGTTACAAAGAGCCACAGTCCTGATTCTTGTTTTATTCTAATATATGGCAGATTTGTATGTATGCAGCAAGATGGTGAATCTCCAGAGAACTCTTATGCCTGACATCTTGACTTCCTCATCCACTATGAACATCCACTAGCATAGCACAACCTAGTTCAACTTAGAATATAGAATATATTATAATAAATTATCCTGAATACTTACTTGATGTATTTTTCTCAATTCTAGATATTATTTCATGGAGTGTCAGTATGCTTAATTACCCTGACTGTCAATAAATTTATTTTGCCAATGGCAGTTACTAAACTAGGTAAGACTTACTTCTTACTACTGAAGAAAAAATATTCTAAAGAAGCACCAATTAGAGAGAGTCCATCTAAATACAAGTCAATGTTTTCTAGTTAAAGAGGACACAAAATCATGTACATGGTTCAGGCCAATAACTTTATTTAAAAAAAAACAAAACACCTTGCTGGGCATGGTGGCACACACCTTTAATCCAAGCACCCAGGAGGCAGAGACAGGCAGATCTTTGTGAGTTCAAGGCCAGCCTGGTCTACAGAGTGAGTTCCAGGACAGCTGGGGCTACAGGGAGACCCTGTCTCGAAAAGACAAAAAAAAAAAAAAAAAAAAAAAAAACCTGCGTCACTCAAATATAACTAAAATAGTAATGGAAGTTTATCCAGTTATTCAATGAACTTTTCATTAAGAATGTCCTAGATACTAGGCACTCTTCTAATTTGTATTTTGAAGAAGAGGTAAGTTTTTCTGAGCTGACAGAGCTCACACTGGGTTGAAGAGAAGCAAGCAGTTAACATAAGAAATAAATTAGAGAGGCTAACAAGTGCTTCTTTCTAGAAGAAGCTAGAAACTGTGCATTCAAACATGGAAAAGTAGTTGAAGAACCTGAACCTCAGAGATAAGCAGGTAATTCCCCTCACCAGTTTATAGAGTTCATGAGATTATGGAAGCTGTGAATGCCCCAGAAGCAAAGAGACCCAATAGAGTAAGTACATTCCATGTCCAAAGGCAGGAGAAGAGCAAGCCATAGCTCAAAGAGCGTCAGGCAGACAGAGTAAATGCTTTCTCATGCTACCTTTAGTTCTATTCAGGCTGCCAACCAAGTTTTATTTAATCTTCAAACTGACAGAATAAAGCCCACTCATAATAGAGGGAGAGCGGTGGTTTACTGTCTCCCAGAAGCATCTTCACAGATATATATTAAAAACTGCTTAACCAAATATCTAATTTTCTTGTTTGCCTCCTTGAGAGAAATTACTAAGTTCCTCAATTCCAAGTCAAAGGAAGCATGAGCTAGACGGTCTCTTTCCTTCCCATTCACCATAGAATACTCATAAAAGCTAAAGAAGCTGGTCTGACCACTTCAGAAAGAAAGGTTCCAGAAGTGTAAGACTGATATTCCTAGGCACACTTGATAAAATAAGCTAAGCGGGCAGTGTTGGTACAAACATTGCCTGAGCTCTAAGCCTTCTTTTCTTGCAGCTTATGAACATGTTTCTTAGCAATGGGAAACAAACTCCATTGCTGCCTTTGAAAAAGCAAACAACAAGTGAGTGAACATGTTTTCTTCTTTGAGTCCTTAAGAGGAGTTAGTTTAGTGAGTTTCTATTTAAGCTGAAGTCATACTGAAAGGAGGTATGTGATTTACTCTGTCCCAGAAGCACCCTCACAGATATACCTAGCCTATTCCTTAATTAAATGTCTAAGCTAGGTATCCTGAGGCCCCATCACATTGATGAATAAAATGAATCATCGCATCTTTGTTCCTGTTTCCTCATCTAGAAAACAGGGAGAAAAGACTCACCTTAAAACAGAATCAAGGGGCTGGAGAGATAGCCTAGCGGTTAAGAGCACTGACTGCTCTTGCAGAGGACCCAGGTTCGATCCCCAGCACCCACATGGCGGCTGAGAACCATCTGTAACTCCAATTCCAGGAGAACTCCAGTTCCAGGGGAATCCAACACCCTCTTTTGACCTCCGCGGCATTGCACGACACCGGTGCACAAACCTACATGCAGACAGTACATTCATACACATAGTACTTTAGTACACATTAAAAAAAAAAAAAACAGAATCATGACAACTACAAACTTCAAACTTTAGTACATATAAAATGCTGAATTACAGTTTTAGCACATAGTAAGCACTCAATAAACACTAGCTACTAATCTTATTATCGTGTCTCAGAGGACTATGAAATGCTTACTGGTAAGGCTGGGAAGATGGCACAGTGGCGAAAGTGCTTATTGCATAAGCACGAGGACCTGAGTTCAGATCCCCAGAGCCCACCTAAGAGGTGTGGCAGCAGGTACCTGTCACCCTAGCACTGGGTGGCACTGACTGGCCAGGGTGTCTAACCTAATAAATAAGGTAGAGACATAATTGAGGAAGACATTCTGACATTAACCTCTGGCCTCATGGAGACACATGGGCAAGTGCACCTGCAGTCATTTGCATTTGCATCTCTCTCTCTCTCTCTCTCTCACACACACACACACACACACACACACACACTCACACACAAATGTGTTGCTAGGTAAAGAAAAACAAAAGGAAACTTGATAGTACGTATCAAAATTGTGTCCCTGGTGTTTTGCTGTCTCTAAAATGTGCTCTTTGCCTCAAAGGTCTTCATGATGTCACATCAACAAAATATAAATCAGTTTATTATACATTCCAACATTTTCAAGAATTAACCAAATCTACAGCCATGGCACTCAAATTTGACAAAGATCTTGCTAATGCTGACTGGAACATGGTTGAGGAGGCAATTATACTTCAGAATCCATATGCAGTAAGCATATATCTTTCTATTCCACTAGTAAATATGATTGTCATCAAATATAAATAAAATCATGACTATCGTCAATATTTTTAATTCACACAGAGGTTTATTGGTAACCCCTTATTTTCTAAATAGTAAGGAGAACATCTTAAATTCTGTAGTTCTTATACGACAAAGTAGAAACCACAACTCATTTGAGTACATAAGAAATGCATGCAAATTAAAAAGAGGTTGGCATATTGGAGCTGCCTTTAAGAGATACCATAAAGAGTAAGCTTCAGGAACTATCTACTTTTCACTAGATCAGGGATGGAAACAGTCTTATGTTCAGTTCTTTATTCATCATTTATTTAGGTAATTATGTTTACTAAGTACTTGTTACAGCCTAATTTATGCTTAGTACCAATTTATAGTGTAAAATAGAGTTCAAGATCAACATCATAAATTTATCTGTGAGTGAAATAGCACTTTGTATATCTGACAGCTACTTTAGACTCTCTCTAATCAGAATCATTCATCATTTAGAAGTATTCAATACACATTAGCACAGGCTTTGTGAGAACTTGTCTCAAAAAGAAAAGAGTACTCAGCCCACCAATCATTCATGGTTCCCATAAAGGAAATAGAATAGTAAATGCTGTTCCTTTGCTAAGTCCTATATCGTGTCAGTCTTCACTGTGGTATTTTATCACACACATAATATGAAGGGCTAGTTTCTGGGAGTGCAGAGGTTTAGACTCTATGAAGTAAGACTCTTGCAAGTTCATTTCATATCTACAAAGCCCTGACTGAAGCTATAGGTGGGGCTTAGAACCCAGCCCTGACCCTGTACAAGAATACAATCAGAATTTCTAGATAGGCCAGTACCAAGGCAGTTCCAAGGGTTTCTTCAGTTGCACTCAGTATCAGATTAAGCATTGTGCTGACTGAAAATAGTGAGCTCCCAGCTCCCACCCTTGAAATTATGGTACTCGCTGTGCAGGTTTCAGGCATTTTTAATCCACTGCCCATCCAGTCTTGATGCAGAGGCAGTACTGAGGTCACTGCTCTGGTATTTGGTCAGTTTCAGAAGGCAGATGACCAAAGGCTGCTTGATTCTCTTGTTTCATTTTATACTGGGGATTGAACCTAGAGCCTTACACATGCTAGTCAAGTACTCTACCACAGAGCTATATCCCAACCCTCTTTTTCCATTGTTTGAGACAAAGCCTCACTAAGTTATATGTAGTGGCCTCATGAACCCATTTTGTATCCCTGAACTTGTATCGCCTTCCCCAGCCTCCCCACAGCTGGACTCACAGGCCTGTATTCCCACGTCTGTTATGTGATGTTGAGCAGATCATTTTCTCTATGTGTCAGTTTTTCTCATTGGTAAATTTTCCATATTCCCATCTCAAATTCATGTTCATTTTATATTCTACCATAAAGGATTCATTTAAACCAGTGGCTGTCAAACTTTAACTGCAGCAGACATATTGAGTGAGTTTCTAGACACAGATCACTGCCAGCTTGCTCATTTTTTATTCAATGGGAGATAAAGTTGAATATTTTTATTCCAACAATCCCCCAGGTGCTGCCTAAGCTGTTGGAGGACCACATAGGCCTAGTGGCTAAAAGTGTTAGATGTGGTAGCTTTCATAGTCTCTTAATAATGCCATAGCAAGGTAAAGACATAATTCCTTCCCCTACAACCTGGTAGTTATTTTCTCTCTTCTAGACCTGAGCAACATCTGAGCAAAGGAACATTTCAACATTTTTTCTGATAAATAATAAATTAATATTTGTTTATCTTTTTGCTTCTCTTCATTTGCTTTTACTTAGTTGAA
The DNA here is from genome assembly GCA_009823505.1 of Rhizomys pruinosus. Taxonomy (NCBI): domain Eukaryota; kingdom Metazoa; phylum Chordata; class Mammalia; order Rodentia; family Spalacidae; genus Rhizomys; species Rhizomys pruinosus. The sequence continues at coordinate 271,282 of VZQC01001729.1, read as the reverse complement.
CCAAAAAGAAACAACGGAACATCAGAAGGTGAAATGCCCAGATTGCAACAAAGAAATAGATGAGATCCTTAACATTGAAGAACTGAAGCTGGCCAACAGGCGTCTCCTGTCAGCACAAATAGTGAGTCTTCTGTTAGACTCCTTCAGAAGTACTTGGCACCCAAAACTATGCTGAATAACTTCTCTCTTGATAGATATCTTTTTTGGATACCTCCACCTACATAACTTAAGATTGTTTACAAAGACTATGTTTGCCAGAATGTTGAGAATCTGCTTGACAGAAAAAAAAAAAAAAGAGAGAGAGAGAAGCTAAAGGGAGAGATGGGGGGATTGAGAGAGGGAGAAGAAAGAGAGAGGAAGGAAAGAAATCTCAAATCACCAAATGTTCTCATAAATGCAGATAGAGGGCATTGTGCTCTCATTCAAATCTTGGATAAAAGAGAAATTCTGTGGTGTATCAGTGAACAGGGCTCTGGGAAATTGCTAATTGCTTAGCTTTGGCTTGTAGCCAGACCAAGATGTTGACTTCGAAGGTTCTCCCCCTCTCAAAGCATTCATTTTGGACCTTTCTGTTGCGTGTGGCGCTGTCACACATTTCTCAACTATTCCAGCCATTCAGGAGACTAAGCCCTCTGCTTTTTCAAAATAGAACTGGATACACGTAAGCAGCAAATATGCCCTCCTCAACAGTAATCAAGACAAACACATTCTTTTAAACTGAACTTTCCAGATAATAAACAAATGGAATGCCCACCTGGTGCTCAATCCCACCCACAGATTTCCCGCTTGTGATACCAAGTCGTTACCACCTGAAGAGCTTCTGCTGCTGCGCCAGAGGCATGTGTATTGAGGTAAATGGACGAAAGCCTGTTTCCCTTGGAACTGCTCTGTGCAGCTTCTAAAGCAAAAGATAAGGAAGCAAGCCTTTTGACTATAAGCCAGCAGCCATGAGGACAAAATGCAGGTCAAAGGGAAGAGTGCAGCAAGAAAGACAGCAACCAGAGCACGGTTTCAAAATATAAAAGATTTAGAAACTAGGGTGTAGGGCTGGTTCTGACATAACAGTGGGGCAAGCTGGCTAGCCCTGCTGGACTTCTTTAACTGTAACAACTGCTTCCTTTAATTAGGAAAACATCAAGGAAAGTTCACAGAGATTGGTCTATAATTCTAAAAGCAATGACGGAAGCTATGTACAATTTGCCATTACGTGATTAAGAAGCTAGAAGTCACTTTTCTATTTTGTGTGTGTGTGTGTGTGTGTGTGTGTGTGTGTGTGTGTGTGTATCTGTGTGGCAATAGGAATGGGGCCAGAAACAGGTTGTGGTGTTGGCTGTGGAAGAGCCTTTGATCACGAGTCTAGATAGAAGACTGATTGCAAAACTGTGTGGTAAACCTATTACCTGCTGAGCTTTGTGGCAATGTAGAGTGAGCCAGTGATCAACAAGATAAAATGTGCATCCATATTTGTGTTTTCCCAGGGTTAAAAATTGTATGTCATTTTAGTTAACTACTGTTTTATATATTGTATTTTCTTTTTACACAGTTTATTTTCCTTCCTAGGCAAATCTAGTAAACATAGCCATAGCCTGAAGAATAATATATAATATATATATTATATAATATATATATATAACATGTCATAATAATATAAATTCATGATTTCATATAAATTTCATATTTGGTGAACAGTATAATACATAGGGCATAGTTGGTGCTCGGGTATGTCTTCAATGAAAACACTGTAGTATTTATAGGAATAAGGAGCTGGCTATTTTGGGATCACAAGTTTCTCTCGTGCTCTTTTAGTTACCTATCCTTGTCTATTTTGTCTTCTTTCCTTTTGATTGGAAATATATATTGCTTGTTGTTTCTTTATGACTATTTAGCCAACTTAAAATATATCTGTCATAAATATTTAGTTCAATATTTCAAAACAATTTTGTTACTTTCTCTCTTCATTTCTATTTTTAATTTCACATTTTCTAACAATCATGCTTATTATGTTGTAACCAACAATGCTTTTACAGATACACATTGTTAAACATACATCCTTTAAAAGGTTGATATTTGTCACTGATACTGCCAAAGTGTCTAATCCAGACTCTACAATTTACTAGCAATGGTTTATCTATTAGTCATGCATCTCCAACCTTTTGACATTACAAAATGGCATTGTTATTTACCAAGTTCACATTTAAAAACCATGCCAAAAAAAAAAGAAAGAAAAAAAAGAAAAAAATTAAATATAGTTACTTTTTTAAAAAGGAAAAAAAAAAAAAAAAAAAAAGAAAAACCATGCAATGAAGTTACAAAAAGAATCACAAACACAAAGAAAATCTCACCATGTTTTAGGTAAGTTGGCAAGTTTGTGCTGGGTCACATTCAGAGCGGTCTTTGGCTGCATGCATCTGTCTGCAGCCTGCAGACAGGTTTGACATCCCTGTGGCTAGGGTTTCTAATACAATAATTTAGAAAAAGCAATTGATTGTGAGATTTCTAAAGATTTTTTTCCACCTAAAAATATGAAGTGGTGCCCAATTAGTGATGTAGTCATATGAAAACAATGGAGTGATACTCATAAAATTAATATTTATGAAATTAAATGTAGCTTTTTTCCTGCTTAGATGTTTGCAGAGTTGTTTTGATTTCATTGTAGTTTAAAGTTTTCTAAAGGTCATGAAGACATATGCACATTTTAATTGACTACAGGAAAATGTAGTACTCAAGAACCATCTAAACAAATGCAGGAGACTCCACTTAGAGTCATGCATTCACTGTTATTTCAAACAGATTCAGGACTGGTCTGTTTATTCTTTATTTTCTCCATGTACAAAAGAGGGGACTTGAGCTGACAGCATGACCTCTTCAGTTCTTTCTGTTTATCACAGTCTAGGTTTTATGCAGTAAACAGACCCCGAGCCTTTTGAACTTTTTTTGAAATCTTGCCTCAGATATTTCATGTCTACTGTTACATCTCTGATCACTGATATTATCCTTCTGTACTATTTTTTATAAATCAGAAAATCTAATTTTCAAAGTAGGTTTGATCTCTTCAACTCACTCCACATGGTTGTCATCCATCTTCATCTTAGTTCATTTTTTATGCACTGTCACACTGTCCTTTGTGGATGGCATTTCTTCAGCCTCAATTCTAAGGTGCTCTATTCCCAACACTCATAGTAAGTGGTCTATTCCAGTCTTCAAAGATTTGAGCATTTAAGCCTCATCCCATTCTAGATAACTGAGACAATATCTTCTCTACTCTTGTACATTAGAAAACAAAGTATGGCTGGTGAGAGAGTCTTACAGAACATAGTATTTTTGTTTTTTTTAATTAATTTATTTATATATTTTAAATCAAATCTAGACCCGTGTCCCCCCATCCCCCCATCCCACCAGAGCTCATGCATTCTCCCAAACATGCTTTTCATCTCTTTCTCAGTCTTTTTCAATATTCTCCATGGAGAAGTTGATTGTTTTGGGCAGAAGTTCACTGTTTCAGTCAGTTCTTTTATGCAGTCCTTTCTGTTGTTGTTGTTGTTGTTGTTTCCAATATGCATCACTCCCAACTGCTTTGGACAAAAGCTCAAGGGGCCGTGCATAAGAAATACTTACAACTAGGTAATTGGCACTGGTATCCACAGATGAGGGATACCATTCGTCATTTGTTTTTCTGGGACTGTGTTACTTCACTCAGCATGATGTCCTCTAGCTCCAGCCATTTTCCTGCAAAGCTCATGATGTCGTCTTTCTTTACTGCTGCATAGAAAGAACATAGTATTTTGTAATGGAGATATGAAGACAAGCTTCAAATTCAAACAAATGGAGCCTCTAATGTTATCCTGGAAAAGCACTTCAGTCTCTCTCACTCTTTCTTATCTCACTTTTCATATCTGTAATGATTAGGGTAGCTTCTACATGAAGTTATTACAAGAATGTAAAGCACATATAAACCAGTTAATTTGACCACAGTTGTATGAACTGACTGTTTCCAAAATTCTTCTTTCATTTTGGCAAGCATGATCAAGGAAAAAAAAAAAAAAAAAACAGTGAAGTTCTCCCCAAAACAACAATCCTCTGCTTTGGAAAAACTCTAGAAAGGCTCAGAAAAAGATGCAAGACATGTCAGAATACAGGAACTCAGGTGGGGTGGGGGGCATGGAAAGGGAAATGAGTCTAAATTGGATTGAGACATGATGTATAATGTATGAAAAAGTTTAATAACAATAAAATATATCTTAAAAAAAGAAGATTTTTCTAGTCTCTAACCACTTCGCCATTTACATTTCTATGCTTTCATGGATCCATATTGTTTACAACTTCCTCATTTTTCCTACTATTTTTAACTTGAAGCATAATGAAAATATTTTAAACTTATGTTGTTTAAAAAGTACTTTGGTGTCGTTTGGGGAAAAGCATTCTACTCTATTGAATCCCTGTCATATGGACAAGTTAATTGTTTTAATTATGGTGAGGATTAGGCCTAGGCTTCTTGCATGCTGGGTAAATGCTTGACCCCAACCACAAGAAGCTTTTTAATTCCATATCCACAGAATTAGTTGGTTTTTCTTTCTAGCATCCTTCAAGAATACAAGTGCTCTAACATTAGTAAGTAATTGTGCAGAGAGGATGCCTGCTTGGAACACAGGAACCTGTGGTCACATCCTGTATCCCAGTTTAAAAAAATTGGCCTATTTAGTGATTCTCAACTATGTTCACCACTTGGATACCAGGCAGGGTAGCCAGGGGGCATCAGATAGTGGTTCCCATGGTGCCAAACATAGTCCTTGAAGCTGAGTACATTCCTAATAAACATAGTTTCCTACAGAACACTGAAAGTCCTTTTATCCTCCTAATAGACTGTAGACAACAGCATTATGCTGTGTAATATTTGAGAACACTGAATTGAGTCAGGATGAAAACTGAGATCTTTATAATCCTTTTAAGATTTCTAACAGCCTTATATGATAGGGACACACCTTGTAACACTTCCCAGAATTCTTCTATGGTTTGGAAACCTGTTTAAGGACCAGAATCACTAAAGCTTCCTGCAGAACTAGCTTATTTACCCAACCAAAGCCCAGATTTCTGTTCCGTGCTAACCTGGTGGTCTGGGATCTATAGAAAGTTTCTGTTTGGAAGCATACTGTTGATTTGGGGGATTGGGCTTCTTTTTCACAGATTACTTTTCTATAAAGGTGTTAATAAATTGTCATTGTGTCCACAGTATATAATCATTTGAATCAACTCTCCTTTTAGGCAAGCTACCAACGACAATACAGGAATGAGATTCTGTCCCAGAGTGCAGTGCAGGTCTTAGTAGGCGCCGCCAGAAGCTTTGGGGAGAAGAAGGGAGAGTAAGTATGTTGTTCAGAGCAGGCGTCTGTCCAAATGTACTGCACGTGGGAATGTCCATGGCTCTCCTAGAACACACGCACAAACCACTCCCTGCCCCGAACCCCACACCCAAGCCAAATGGCCTACTTTGAGTTTCTTAAACTTGCTCCACTAGTTCAGGCAAGTTTTTTTCTGACGGAAATAATCATTCCTTTCTCTGTTCTTTCTTTTTTTCCCCTGCCATCTGCAAAGCTAAGCTGTGGTACACTACTTTTCCTTGTGACTACTTGAACATACGACTAAAGGCAAAATGCCCCTTAATCTCCATAGGCACATCTTCCCAGGGCATAGGTAGCCCCTCCCACATCCTCTGTTAATACCCAACATGCACTGGTAATTGAAAGTCTCCACCTTGAAGCAGTGGCTTTCTCAGAGCTGTGTGTTCCAGCACCTGCAGGTCACCCACCCTCTGTGGGACAAGGCAGGGTTAAACTACAATGCAGTTGCCACAGTGTCCACGCAAAGCCCTAGAACATCTTTCAGTTCTATAACTCACTCTCGATGCCAAAGCAGCTCGAATCCTCCGCTGAAATGACCCTGAGCTCATTTCAGAGTTTGCTTAGGCCTGTACCACCGGTTCATCACCCCCACACAAGCCTGGACTGCAGTGTCTACGTAGCGAAGTGTAATGTGCCAGCCCGTGGTCACTCAGGTGACAGACTTGTGGTCACTCAGTTGTACAGAGAAGAGTAAAGCTGTGTGAGAGAAGGGTCCAGAAACTGTGAGGTAGCCCCACTGCAGTTCAAGCACAGATCTTCCAAGAGTTTAAGTGTTTTCATTTCCAGCCTATCCATGCAAATCACTGTGACAATTCCAGGTAGGAATATAAAACACGCAATATTTAAAATCCAAGCCTCTGGGGGCTGAAGAGATTGCTCAGCTTCTCTTACAGAAGACCCGGGTTTGAATCCCTGCACCCACCTGGTGCCTAACAACTGTCCATAACTCCAGTTGGGGGGGTAGGATCCATACCCTCTTCCAACCCAAAATGGGTGCGCTTATATTCATGCAGGCATAGCACTCATTTACATAAAATAAAAATAAAATTTTGAGAATGTTTAAAATAAAATTCAAGCTTCTTACACTCATACACAGAATAAAACCTTTAAAAAGAAAAATATTTAAATAAAGGAAAATTAAATTCAGGATTCTTGATTTATAATGTTTAAACATTTCTGTATGTAACACCAGGCTGTGGTGGCAGTGCAGTGCTGCATTATAGCAATGCTTGAATAAAGACAGTCTGACCCTTAGCACACCTTAGGCAAAAGGGGATCTGAACTGCTCTGAGAACCTGTTCTTTCAGCTCTCTCCCAGAACTGCCCTCTTGAACCAAGGCCTTGCTTCATCTTTTATTGAAACAGTATATCCAGCATGAAATAGGGAAGGAAAAAGCGGAAGGATTTGTCTTATCAGGGATTCGGCCCTTTCTGACCCTACTGACGGGAACAGCTTGCACAAATGTTATCAATATAATACCATTTGTGTTGGTAACATAAATGATATAATTATCCTGTGGCTTCTAAGCAACATCTGATGCTTGCAGCACTTACTACCCAAAGTACACACACACACACACACACACACACACACACACACACACACACATTTGTGCATTGCTCTGAGTCAAAGAGTCATGAGGGATTAAAGTTATATACGTTTAGGTTACAAGAGGAGGTGGAGGCCGAGAACGCTTATTTTATAGTATAAGCAAGCTGAGATAGTATTAAATGATCTCAAACATGCTATGAACTTTTGTTTGCAAGATTAGGTAAAAGTCATCTGTCCAAAGCATGTCCATAAGCCATTCCCACACAAGAGCCTCCATTTGTCCTCTATATTCAGATCTTTCAAATACTTAGATGACCTCCATGGAATTGAAGGAGTTGGAAGAAAAAGTTTGGGCAGTGTACCAATTGTAAAAAATATAATGTCTTTAAAGAAGATAGACATACAGTTCTTTAGTGGATCCTTTCAAATGAAGGAATAAATGACAGCTTAGAAATCATTGTCATTACATTGTTCAGGAGAGAGAACATGAGAAAAATAAAGTAGCAGAGGGGAGTCCAGCCCACTGCCTGGAGTTTTTTCCCCTGTAAATCAAGCACAAAGGCAGAAACAACACATGTGTATAGAAGCCAGAGTGAATTCACACCAAAAGAGAGTTGTAAGGGTCAAGGGGCCAGGGGACAAGGGCACAAACAGTTGAAAGACTGAAGTGGACAATGCAGGAACTTTTTTAAAATATATGACATTTTTATTCATACATGTAGGAAGCATATGTTCAATGTCAATATATGTCAAGCCATGTGCCAGGCACTGCAGGGAGTATCAAGGCTAGTAGCATGTATTCCCCCAACTCCTGGAGAACTATTGATCACACTTGCATTCAGTACTTGCTTCTTTGCTTGGCTGCCTGAGAACTGATTTTGCCATATCTGGCTCATTCCAGCCAGAAGTTCTACAGGTTTTGGTTTCTTATGGCAGGAAAAAAAGTCTAAGAATCCGAGATATGGAAGGGTACCAGAACCTATGCAAAAGGCCTATGCAGCTGCCTGAGAAATAACCTTTGAATATGTAATTTATTCTTATTTAGTGCTGTGTCAGGCATGTTTTTGAACACTTTCCATCAATTATTTATTTTATCTCACTTCCGTGGGAGAATTGCTCTAATTACGTTTATGAGGTACAGACAGAAAGTGAAGGATAGAGATTAAATAGCTTACCCAAGGTCATTTATCTGATAAGTTACCGAGCTGAAACACAAAGCCACTTTTCTTCGCTGTTCAATTAGAAAGATTGTACTCTTTTCCTCAGGCCCGTATAAACAGTGAACACATTTGTATGAAATAGTAATTTAAAATCTTGAATTGCTTAGTAATTTGGGCTGTAGATGATCATACACTGATATCACAGAATTTTAGGAGTGATAGAAATCTGCAAAATTGCCAGATTGTAACTGAGGTGTTTATTCCTTCAGCAAGGTTTCTGAATTCTCCAGAATTTGGAAAGAACAGAGACCACCATATCTTCATGGCTTATGCAGAACTCATAGCAAGCATAGTAAATTATAAATGTTCAATAAATATTTGTAATTCATAGGTGAACCAATTATATAGGCATTTGAGATATTCTATGTAATCATTATTTTGAATCTCAGAAAATGGAGCAGTTCATTCTTAATTATATGACTAAATTAATATACCTATAGTAGAAAATTATACACATTTCAGAGTGAGGCAGTACAATCAAGAGACAACGTTAGCCAATGCACTTGGGTTTCCAGTGCCCTTCCATTAACCAACATGGTAAGGTAGAGCATACAACATAGAGCAAAGATTTACCATCTTTCTAATAAAGACAATGAGAGAAGTTGGTCAGCAGCAGATACATTTCTTATAAAAGCAAGAGGCATGGCTTTGCTAGACCAACTCACTGCTCCCAGATCTGGGCCTCTTCAATATAAAAATCAAAAGAAATCTACAAACGATTGCTGGTAATTGCCACCGAAAAGTCTTTTTGTCTTTGTAACATTGACATCTCCAAGTTAACATTGTTATCCTCTATAATTGAACCTCACTGCTTGACTTGAAGGTGAAATAATACTGACGGGAACATGTGTGAGATGGGCTAGATACTTTATACTTTCTCATTTAACTAACCCAAGCCAACATGGCTATTTTCCTCTCCATGAACAAGCATGTTAGTGAGAGAATGTCTTCATTAAGAGACAATGGAGGATACAAAAGGAAAACATATAGATCTGAAATGTCAAATATTCTCACCATAGCAATGTTTTCTTTCAAGTCCTTGAGATTTCTAACACCTATATCCCCAACTATTTCCACAGTTTTTAATGAGTTAGTCTTGCAACCTTACTTGATTATCACATGTCTAAAATGTATATAATTCATGGCTTGGAGCTGTGGCGTGAAAATGTCTTTAGTCATCATCGCACAAATGTTCCCTACTTTCTGACAATATTTTACAGAAATTATCTCAAAATGTAATGATTTCTCTATCTTTTTCAGATATATGAGCCATGAGACTATAAAGACGTATTCTGAAAGCAAAAAATTCCTTTCCTTCATTAGAAAATTACTGCTCAATTGGGTCTATAATACTAAAAAAGATAAAGTGGTTCCATCAAAGTAAGTGCTGTAGAACTATGATAGTGTTTTTGAAAGTTGATTTCTTTTTAAATTATAACCTAAAGACTTTACATAGTATTTTAAAGTGGTTTACAATTAAATTCGTTATATGTATGCAAAAATTATCTCCAAGAAAAAAAGACATGAGAATAATATTTTGCTTTAATGTGGAGGTTTGGGTTTGGTTTTTGAGGTGCTAAAGACTGAACTTAGGGCCTCAGCATGCTCTCACTGTGATAAATCTGAAAATATTACCTTTTTATTAGAGCATAATGAGATTTCATTATGACATTTTCATACATGTGCATAGTATATTTCGAGCATCTTTATCCCCCCTATTTCTCTCTCTTGTCTCACTCTAACTCCTCTTTCAAATTAGCCAGCCTTAGGCTTTCATGTCCTTTGGCGGGGAGGCATGCGTTTGCTTCCCAGGAGTTTTCTGAGGGTTGCTTACAGAAACATGAGTGGGAGTTTATTTATAGGAACATATACATCTGATGATTTTCTGGGAAGAACAGGAGAAACAGAAATAAATCAACCTTTGGCAAAGAGTTTATTGGATATCTGGACAGAGGGGAGAGGTGAGAAAAGACGCTTCACTTCACTTAGAGACAGCAAAGTTATTTCTTTTAAGGTCCCTTGTGCAAGATTAGGGAGAAAACACTGTGACCAAGGAAATGGGCCCAAAGTAGGTTACTATCATTCAATTAGGCTTAGATATGTGTTTTATTTCTGGCTGAAGCAGGTGTTTAAAAAGACTCCAAAAATATTCTCAAATAAGTTGTATCTGGGAAAAAAGTGGGCCTAGTTAGTATGCTATTCTGTCTGAATCCTTCTCCATTTGAAGTTTGTTATTTGGAAAGGCTTAATCCTCTTGTGAGAGGTATGAGAAGGGTGTGAAAGGAGAAGGATTGCATGGGGAGTGGTCAGGACCTGTGAGGCTCTTCACAACAGCCAGAAGGTCTGCACTCAAAGTGCTATGCCAATGAAGAAAATGCTTCTCCTCCCAGAAACTAGCAATGCACTATTAAATCCACAGGGAGTGGTTGATCTTGGCCTCCTGACAGTTCACCATGGTGAGGGCCCCATCTTGTGGCGATCTTGTGCAAATACTAACAGCTGCTGTTGGGGGGCCTCCATGTTATGCCTGGAAGGCACAATATGACAGTGTTCCCCCACTTCCTCTGACTCTTACATGCTCTCTGCCTTTTCTTTCATGATGTTCCCCTCTTTGGGAGGGGGATTAAAAATGTCTCATTTATGACAAGGCATTGAACAGTCGTTTATTCTCTATACTTGGACCAGTTGTGACTCTCTTCTGTCACCACTAACCAAGGCAAAATGGAGTTTCTCTGACCAGAGCTGACAGCATCACTAAGCTATAGCCATATCAAGATCCCTGCTGATTTTTACTGCATTTTAGACATGATGGGGAAGCTATACCAATGAAATCTTTACCTTATGGTCATCTAAAAATGAAATAGAAAAACAGCTAGCTATTTAGAAAGCTTTGAGTGGCACATCATGTCTGTTTAGTATGGACCGGCCCAGCCAGAGGCTTTTGGCTGGGTTTACAATACTGGACATGAATTCTCTCATATGGAGTGAGCATCAAACCCATTCAGAAACCAGTTAGTTACCCCCATAACAGACTTGCTTCTACTGAACTGGTGGGCTCACCTCGTCTGGCCAATCAGTATTGCTGGATTTATGGTCTACGGCTAAGACTCTTAGCAACAGTTCTTCCCAAGTAGCTGGCATCATACCTTCTGGCTTTATGAGTGCTGACCAGCAGGGAGGAGGTTTCCAGTTCTAGCTTGATTTCTCAATATTCTGTGAACAAAGGTATGTGACATCATCAGCAATAATATCTGACCAATGGGTCCTTGAAGGCGACCAACAGCAGCAGCAGGTGTCTGTATTGCTTTGGGGGCCTCTGGAGCTCCATGGCTGACAGTTCACAGGGAGGTAGCCCACTCAACACTGGGATTTTCATTTAGCCCATGACTTATGGGAGCAGTTTTATCCTCCCACACAAGGTATCTCCATTCAAACTCATATTTTATTATTATTTTGACTAATGCCTGGGTTTCTGAGCATCAAATTTCCTCTTTCCTAGGATGCAGATGGTTATCTAGTGAGGCTAGAATTCCAAAGGGCTCTCTGACTACCAATAAAAGGAACAACACTGAACATATGAAGGGAAACATTTTATATCGTTCTTTTTTTTCAAGTGAAATTGTCTTCTTTCTATCTTTTTTTATTTTTCAGATACTTATTTCTTCGTTCATGCCATAAAGTGGTCTTTACGGATGAATTTGAGCACATCGGATACCTTGTGGTCCTGATAAATACATACCCTATGATCATCTGTTGGGTATCCCAGTTAAATGACATCTATGCATATGAAATAAGATATGCTAACTACTATTTCCTTGTCTTTTATATTCTAGAGTCTCTACTTAAGGTAATCTAAAATTGCTATCTAGGAATGTGCTTCATGTAACAAGAAGTTTCCTGACTTTTTTTCAACACTAATTATAGAGTTTTCTAAGAGAGTATGTGAAAGTCTCTTTCTCTTCTTTTTAAAAATATTTTATCAGTTTTATTCTATGTGTATGAGTGTATTGCCTATATGTAAGTAAGTGCACCTGTATAGTGCAATTGCAGAGGTCAGAACAGGGCATTGGATTCTCTGGAAATGGAGTTACAGACGGCGGTTAGCTGCCATGCAGGGAGCTGGGAATTGAACCTGGTTCCTCTGAAAGAGCAGCAGTGATCTTAACCACTGAGCATACTAGGCTGGGTGTGGTGCCTTTTAATCCCAGCAATCAAGGACAGCCTGGTCTACATAGCAAGTTCCAGGCCAACGGAGGCAAAGGGAGACCCTGTCCCTAAAACAAAAAGAAAAACAGTAAATGATAGCAACAACAACAAAAGAAACAAAAAACGGTGAGAATACAGATGCTGTGATGGTTAATCCTGTGTGTCAACTTGACTGGACTAAGGAACAAATAAGAGAAAAGGGATGTTTGGATTGGACCACCTCAACCCGGATGGCCCACCCCAAATGTGGGCATTACCTTCTGTGGGCAAGCTGTATAAAAGGCCATGGCAGAAGGAGCTGGTCCCTTTTCTCCTGCGGCTTGCCTCTCTCATCTGGTGAGTTTGTCTTGCTGCTGTGATCAACCTTTCGGATCCCAGCGTGTACTGAGACCGGCACATCTCCTGGAATCCATTCAGGCCTTCAGCACTAGATTGGGACTACTGAGACATCCAGCCTTGCGGACTGAGCAGTTCCCTGGATTCTCTCGGCCTTTCCAGTGTGGTGCAGCTACTTTTGGACTCCTTGAACTCTGTCACGTTAGCAAATCAATAAATTGTATATAGCTATATATTCGTCCTGTTACTTCTGTTTCTTTAGAGAACACTGACTAATACAGATGCAAATCAAAAGTCTTCAGATGTGTCTCAATATAGCTGATAAAATGAGATCCTTCCAAAATCATATTTTGTTGGAAGTTTTCTAACACAACCAGAAACCTCCTTCAACTACTAGAGTCAGCCCTGGGCATAAGCATCAGAAAAGCTCTCACAGCAATGGTCTCCAGGCAACAAGATCTTTGTTTTCCAGAATTCAGATTAAATTCTAATATTAGGTGCATTCAAATTAATGTAATCAGCCATATCTCTTAACCTAGTTCTATTGCTTACCCTAGGTTTTTCCCATTTCTGTTATGGTTACTTTTTGAAAAATCATCTTTTTTAGCAATTTTTTTAAAGAACATTTTCTCAATCAGCAAATACTCTAGCTCTGCCCACTCTCTTCCTAGTTGTATGGAAGAGAAAGGAGAGGGAGCGGGGCAGAAGGAAAGAGATTATGCATCAAAAGGGCAATTTCTCAACTTGCAATTATAAGATTTAATATGTAGTCAGATAACCAGGTTTTTCTTTTTAAAAATCCTAATAAACTATTCTTATTCTAACGTATGAATACATGATATTGTTAGAAAAAAAGTACATACCAAAATCTGATGTCTTATTTGAATGCGCACATGTTGACGCAGCCTTATTTTAGCTTTGCAAACAACTTATTGAAATCAAAGGGTGAATGCTGTAACCAAGGCAATGTTCATAATATTTCAATTTGCTTAGGCTTTCAAACAACTAAAAATGACCTTTATCTACATCATCACAGAATAAATTTGAAGAATAAAATGTTTTCTTTCATGAAATTATTATTTAAATCTGGAACTAATTTAATAAAACCTTGCCCACGTGAGTCACAAAAAAACAAATCAGGGAGCTGGGTGTGGTGGTGAACGCCTTTAATGCAAGCACTCAGGAGGCAGAGGCAGGGAGATCTCTGTGAGTTCAAGGCCAGCCTGGTCTACGTAGCAAGTTCAGAGCCAGCTGAGGTTAAAGGGAGACCCTGTCTCAAAAAGACCAAAAAAAAAAAAAAAAAGAAAGAAAGAAAGAAAGAAAGAAAGAAAGAAAAAGAAAAAAGAAAAGAA